>JAQZBX010006009.1:0-54545 GCA_029593785.1 Cabassous unicinctus
CAGGACCATAAAACTCTTAGAAGAAAGTATAGCGAACCATCTTCAAGATCTTGTGGTAGATGGTAGTTTCTTAGGATTTTCACCCAAAGCACAAGCAACAAAAGAAAAAAATAGACATATTGAACCTCCTTAAAATTGAATGTTTCTGTGCTTCAAAGGACTTTGCCAAGAAGATAAAAGGCAGCTACTCAATGAGAGAAAATATTTGGAAACTACAAATCCAATAAGGATTTCTTTATTTCTGAAGAAATAAACTCAATCAATGATAAAAGAACAAACAACCATTTAAAAATTGGCCAAAAGACTTGAATAGACATCTTTATTCTGAAGAAATAAACTCAATCAATGATAAAAGGACAAACAACCATTTAAAAATTGGCCAAAAGACTTGAATAGACATTTCTCCAAAGAGAAAATACAAATGGTTAAAAAGCACATTAATAAATGCTCAATATCACTGGCTGATAAGGAAATGCAAATTAAAACCACAATGAGATATCATTTCACACTCATTAAAATGGCCACTATTAAAAAACAGAAAACTACAATTGTTGGAGAGGATATGGAGAAAGAGGAACACCTACTAACTGCTGGTGGAAATGTAGAATGGTACAGCCCCTGTGGAAGACAGTGTGGTGGTTCCTCAGGAAGCTAAGTATAGAATTGCCATATGATCTGGCAATCCAATTGTTAGGTATAAACTCAGAAGAACTGAAAGCAGGGATGTGAACAGACATTTGCACACTGATGTTTATAGCAGAATTATTCACAATTGCTAAAAGATCGAAACCCAGTTGTCCAACAGATGAATGGATAAACATAATGTGGTATATATATATATAAGATGGAGTATTATTCAGCTATAAAAAGGAGTGAATTCCTGATGCATGTGACAACAGGGATAAAACTTGAGAACATTAGGCTGAGTGAAATAAGCCAGGCACAAAAGGAAAAATGTTGTATGATCTCACTAATATGAACTAAGTATAATAAGCTAACTCATGGAGTTGATATCTAGAATATAGGTTATCATGAGATAGAGAATGGGAAGCTGATGATTAATTTGCACAGAATTGTTAATAAGGTTGATTGTAAATGTTTGAAAATGTTTAGAAGTATTGGTAGCACATTACCATGAGTATAATCAACAATGCTTAATTGTGGGTGTGATTGTAGTTGAAAGGGGAAGTTTGTGGTTGTTTATGTCACAAGAAGGAAAACTAGAGGATGAAACATGCCACTGTATAACATAGTGAACCCTGTTTTGGACGATGAATGTGGTTAATAATACAAATATAAGAATGTTCTTACATCGGGAAGCGGGTGTGGCTCAATGGATAGAGCTCCCGTTTACCATATGGGATGCCCCGGGTTCGCTTCCCGGGGCCTCCTTGTGAGGGCAGGCCGGCCCGCAGCGTGATGGGCTGATGCGGCAGGACCTCACAGCAGGGGGGAGATAAGCAGACACAGAGAAGACACACAGCGAATGGGCACAGCAAAAAACACAAGCAGCAAGGGGGGGATAAATAAATAAATAAATCTTTAAAAAAAAAAAAAAAAAGAATGTTCTTACATGAACTAGAACAAATATATGTCACTATTACAAGGTGTTATTATTAACACCTTGGTATATGGGGAAAATTCACCTAATGCAAACTATTGAATATAGTTAACAGTAATATTTTAATATGCTTCGGTCAGGCATAACAAAGGTACTTCAACAGTGCTAAGTGGCAATAATAAGGGGGTATAAGGTGCATGGAAGTTTTTTCCTTGTGGAGCAATGAAAATGTTCTAAAATTGATTGGGGTGATAAATGCAGAATTCTGATAATACTGAGAGCCATTGATTGTGTACTTTGGATGGATTGCATGGTGTTCAAATAAAACAATTTTTTTTAAAATTGTGGCTGAGTATGTAATTCTAGATGAAGCACCATTTTTTCCTTAGAACTTTGAACATTGTCTTCTAACAGGGTTGGGAATGAGAAGTATAAAACCTGTCTGATTCTTCTTTCCCCCTTTTAAGTGGCCAGCTGTTTTTGATTTTCATTTCCTTCTTAGGAAACTTTTAGGATTGCTACTTTTCCTGGGTGTTAGGAAATTTTACTAATTTTGCACACTCTTGTTGGATTTTTTTCAATAACTGGCCTGGATACTTGATAGGTCCTGTCAATTTGAAGACTAATGTCCTTCACTAATGGTTAAGAGCATAGATTCTGGTCATACTACTAATATATAAGTGTTGGGCCATTGGGAATGATTTATAACTTATCTGCTATGAGGATTTAGTTAATACATTTAAGTACAGAAAGTATCAGGGCAATGTGTAATTATTATCATTGGTTTTAATTTTAGTATTAGAATTATTACCATGAAGAAGAATATTAGTATCTTTTTTATAATATTTTCTTATCTATTTTCTTTTTCTGGGATGCTTATTGACAAGCTAGAACTCTTGGGTTGCTTCCCTATTTCTTAAATTTTTTTTCTCTCATATGTTCTCTCTGTTTCTGTTATGCTTTCTGGATGATTTTGTTGACTATCATTCAACACATATTAATGTTTTGGCAATCATGTTTTTAACATTCAAGATCTCTTGTTATCTGACTTTCTTTTTACTGTCTTCTGTTCTTAGTTTATGAATGCAGTAGCTTCTTGAATCTTTCTGAGAACACATATTAGAGTTTTGGGATTTGTTTGCTTCCCTGTTTGATTGTTTATAATTTTCTTTTCTTTTATGAATTAGATCCTGTCTTAGAAAGTAATTTTTAAATTTGTTTATCCTGGACTTTTTTCATTTTGCACGTACTCATCAAATATGTGGTGACTTTTGATTTTCTGTTCAAACTTAATAATGCAACACTAGAAATATTAATGGGAGTTCTGGATATATAATTAGAACTTCTTGACTGGTGTCCTCTGCATTGTGGAAAGCAGGGAGAAAAATGATATCACATTAGAGGACCTCAAGTGCAGAATAATTAGGTCTTTATTCTGAGGTAACAGCACTAACTAATTGCACTCATTATTTCTGTTTCTTTTGAGAGAATTTTTTTTCATCTGTAGATAAGTACTGGTTTGGGAGTAATTCTTCTGTGTGGAAAGGGTTGCTATTTGAAATCTCACATCCTAATCCTAGCCTTGATGGTCACTATTCTCTCCAAGGCCAGAGTATATCCAGGCAGATCAGCTCTCGACTGGCCTATTGCCCCTTGTGCATATTCTAGGTGTGACTTCCTCCTTTACCCTTCACCAATATACTTCCTGATTCCAGTAATCTATTGAAATCATGAATCTGCAGATGTCTTCCTCATATCCACTTCATTTTCATGAGTTTACACCCCTTTGTGTTTCCTCACTATCAATATAATGCATTCTCAAGAGCAGGCAATTATAAATATGTGTGTTCATTGTATTATCTTCCTTGGCACCTGTTCTTTGTTGCTTGCCTGTTTGTTGGGGGTGGTGTTATTTGTTTTAAAAAATTTTTTTGAAAATGTTCAAACCAAATAGAAGTTGAAAGAAGAATATAATAAACAGCTATATACCCTTCACCTGCATTACTGATGTGCAAGCTATCATAACTCCATCTACACATGAACATACACTTCATTTTTTCGCCAGGCCATTTGAAATCACATGATATGCATTCTGGTATGTAACCTCTAAATACCTCAGCATGTATCTCCCCAAAATGAAGACTTTTGCCTACATAACCACAACACCATCACCTCTTCTAAAAAAGTATTAACCCAAACACATTATTCAACATTCCAGAAAATTATTACATTTTCCCAATATCATGAAAATATTTGCAATCAAGGCTTATGCAATACAAATGACTATTATGTCTCATTTGAATACCCCCAGACTGAAACATTCACCAACTCCCTGCTGTTCTGTATGAAATTTAATATTCTGAAGACTCTAGGCTCCTCTTTAATAATTTATTTTTCTAGGAGTCTGCTTCTCTTGCAAGAATAAGGAATTAGTTGTCATAATTCACTCTTTTCCATCCTGGAACCTCCAAATAAATAAAATTACTTTTGCTTTTCTTTAAAGTAAACCTCAGGAGAGGACTGTTTGCAGCTCCAGGATTCAGTCCTTTCACCAGAATTATTAAACAGGCAGGAACTGTCTGAAGCAACTATTTCAAAACTCCAGAGGCCACTAGAACACTGTACAACATCCAGGGAAGAGCAGGAGGAGGCAGCTGGTAAATTAAAGTAAAGACAGGTAAAGTGCTCTCTCTGGATGGGGATTACTGCCACCCATCCCCCACTCTCATGGCAGGCTACAGTGTGGTCCAGCCCCTGGCTAGCTCGTTAGTGACAGAAAGGGACGTAAAAATCCTCTTCCCCAAGACCACGGTGGGCATGGCTGATTGCAGATCACAGCTTTTGATTAGTGACTTCAGGGCCCAGCTCTGAGGGTGGCAATTGTTCCAAGCTGCCCTGGACAAAGATGGCTGAGTAGTCTTAAAGATGCTACACTTTCTTTAGGACTGCACTTACATGGCCGGCCAAGAAAGCACAAATTTGGGGAACCGGAGAAAAAACTTCTGGCACCCTTCTTGATCCCCTCCCCAGGGCAGTTTGGAGCCAGTCTGCAACTACTTCATGGGTCCCTGGCCTTGTTTTGGCTGGGAAAGGCTGACTTGGGAAATTCCTCTCTGGCATGCTTCCCTTCCCAGAATTTACCCTCCAAGTGAAAACAGCTTGAGACAATGAAAGGAGTGTAAGAAACTATAGAGTTTAAGAATCTGAAGAGGCAGACAACCTCGGGCAAAGCCTTGCCTACATTTTACTGGAGAGAGGAAGGTCTGTCTCCTGGGAACATTTGAACTCCTATAAATGGGGAACTCCAACACAACTAAGAAACACAAGCTCAGGACAAGACGCAGGATCAGAAAAGACAGGAAGGATCCTGCACTCCCCATCACCTTCGGTGGACCTTACTAAGTGGAGGGCTAAGCTCAAGAAAGTCTCTGTCTTATTACTGTCTGGTTACAAAATCAATCCAGAGTTAACATTTTAAAATATCAAAATGTACAGTGTGCAAGAGTACAAAACAAACAAAAAAATAGGAAATGATGGTCCATCCAAAGGAAGAGAATAAAAATCCAGAAAATACCAATGAAGATAACCAGAATGTGGACATATGGAACAAAGACTTTTATAATATTAAATATGCCCACAGATATAAAGGAAAATAATGAGAATGAACTAAAGGATATCAAGAAAATAATGAATGAGCAATATGAGTATATCAATAAAGATAGAAATTTTAAAAAAGAACCAGGCAGGGACCACCCCTCTACCAGCAGAGGCTGGGCGGGTGTGCAGGCCACTCTTAGCAGTCCCAGCCCCTTGCTGCTGCTGCCAGGTGATTCCTGTGCATCCCTGGCTGGCCAAGCTGCTGGACTGGGAGGAGAAGCTGATGGTGCCCACAGGGATGCAGTGCAAACCAGATCCCTCTTTTAAAGATGCAAATCATAACTATAGTTTCTGGCTTTGTGGTCCAATGACCAAACAGCCATGAGCATCTCCTTTCTTTGATGGATGGAAGGTGGGGGCATGGGAATTTTCTTCTGACATCTAAGAGCCAGCAGCCTCTACCAGGAGGAAGCATATTGCAAAGTGGACACCATAGGGGACCTCAGTTGCTTGAGACAGAAACTTGAACAGTTGCTGGAAAACTGGAGGAAGAAATATGACCTTAGCAGTGTCACCTCGAAGAAAGGTTCAAGATGTCAGCTCAGCAGATCCGAGCTGCCAACTCCAATGGCCTCCTTCAGTTCAGACTAGAGGGGACCTAGTGTGATATGAGCATAGAGTTTTCAGAGACAAGCTTTAATGATGTAAAAGTGCTTTCTCCCAGTGTCTTGCTTATGGATAATCACACCCCTTTTGGAAATGCAAAAGAAGTGATCACAGTGAAGGACTATTGCCCAACCAACTTTACCACCCTCAAATTCTCCAGGGGTGACTATCTCTATGTCCTGGATACACCCAGTGGCAAGTGGTGGTATGCACACAACATCATGGGGATGGACTACATCCCTTCGTCCTATGTATAGCCCTTAAACTACCCTAATTAAACATTAAGTGTCCAGACAGTGGATGAATGACAATCTTCCAGACAGCCCAGAAAAAGTAGCCAAGGAGTTTGATTTGCTTGGAGGATAGACAGAAGAAAGAAAGGATCAAGCAAAACGTACAGTAACAACCCTTTCTGGAATGGGTTCCAAATAAACCCATTTCTGAAAGGAAACTTGCTGGTGATGCTGAACCTTGATGAGGTGAATCCCAAAAGTACTTTGGATTTGCTACTGCTTGATACTGGCACGTCCTCCTTCACTCAATCCAGCTCAGCAACCATGAACATCTTTGATGAGCTTACAGCAACACATCAGCTGATTGCAGAACTGCCAGCCATCTAAACAAGATGAGACAACATCTTCTTCAGAAGCAAATGTTCCTACATCTGTGGAGACTCTCCATTCTCCAAGCCAACTCTGATGCTCTCACATCTGATGCTCTCACATCATCGGTTTTTGCACTGGGTTGAAATCTCCGCCGCCAAGTAATTTCAGACCCAGGAGTATTTTCGAACTCCCTGGCTGAACCACCAGAAGCTGGCCCGGTCTTGCCATGACTTGGACTTGCTTGGCCAAAGTTCTGGTTGGGACCAGACCCAGGCTGTGAAAACTAACATCATATTCAAGTGAAAAATAAAATTTTAAGCAAAAGCACAGTGCACCTCCAGTGCCTGAGGAGTGACTAAAAGGAAGGACCATGTGCCTCCATCCCTCACACCTACAGTCCAGGTACAGCTGGAGAACCTGGAACCCTGTATGTACCACCCAATTTTTGCCCATGGCCCAAACAGTCTCTCCCCTTCCACTGTATGCAGCTTCATCAATGAAAAAGTCACAGTAGGTCTCTGTGGTCCTGAACACATTTGCTCATCTTTCAAAACTGTGGTGACCCTTTTCGGGCATGAGTGTGCCCCAAAAGCTCTCTTGGTCAGCAAGTTCACCTGCCAGGCCCCCAGCCCTGCCCCAATGGCACTGCAGCTCTGGGATAAGCACCAGTTCATTTTGTCCAGGCCCCCAAATCGCAAGATTTGTATGTTTGCCAACATGATAAATTATGAAGTCAAAGTCAGTGAAAAGCCAAAGTCATGAAAGGATTCCAGAAGAAGCTGGGCAAGGTGAGCCACTTCATATTCCCCATCACCTCCCACAGCCCGAATGAGCTCTCCGACTGCACTTTGAGGGTCCAGGTGAAAGGCGACCAGGAGGCCATCTTGACCCAGTTCTACCTCTAGACTCCTCAGCCACCAGTTAAAAGTGCCATCAAGCTGTCAGGGCATAGACTGTTTTCTCAAGAAGAATGAGGTCATTTTGTCCCCCATTTGCTGCCACCACAAAGTATCCAATGTTTCCCCATGTCCAGCCTCAAGTTTGGAAAGTTGCTTAAGACTGTGGTGAGGCAGAACAAGAATCTCTATCTCCTGGAGTAGAAGAAGGACAACATGATCATACTGCTCGGCGAGGAAAAGATCAGGCTGAAGGGGCAGTTCTGGACCAAAAACTGGTATGTCAGCAACTACCAGAGAAAAATCACCCTCGTGCATACCACATGCTGTTGGTTGGGAAGGGAGTGTTTTCTCAGTGCTATTCCACAGTGCTACTGGAGCAGATTCCGAGACCCTGCAAGTTCCTCACTAACATCTATGCCTCTGTGAGGACCTTGCTCAGGGATAACATCAGCAGATGGTGCTTCTTTGTAGATACCCTGGCTAAACAAATCTGCTGCTCACCCTTTTTGCCAAGCAGAATTGGAAAGTGAGCCTGAGTGGGTGGAATCTATTCTGGAAAATTTGAAGTATTGTAACAACATGTAGAACAAAGAAAATCCTTTCAGATGGAACTAATGAATGGCCTTACTGAAGATGGACTGCCAGGGTCTGGTGGTCAGATTCCTCCAGGGGTTTGTGCTCTTGACCACAGCTGTCAAGGTGGCTCAGCACTAAAGGGAGCTAGTTGAAAAGCTTGCCAAGGTCTCTAAGCATCAGATGGATGCATATGAGTCTCCCTAGCAGGACAAGAATAGGGTGGTGGACAGTGAGGTCATGTGGCAACCAGTATATGACTTTTTACTAACCTGGAACCACCAGATCAGGAACAGCTCCTGGCCTGTCATCCAGGAACTGCACATTGGCCTAGACAAGATGAAAAATCCCATCACCAAGTGCTGAAAACACCTCACAGGGACTCTCATCCTGGTGAACTCCCTGGATATACTGAGAGCAGCCATCATCGGCCCTGTGGACCAGGATAACTTTCTGATTTGAACTGGTTCCCTCCCTCCCTCCCTCCCTGCCACTCTGGAGTGCATCCCCACTCTCCCTGGTCCATGCTGGATGCCCACACAGCCGCTTTTGAGCTGAGGAGGGAGGCAGAGCAGCTGTTCACACAGATTCTGGCTCACTCCAGGCTGGGCCGACACCCCAGGACCAAGCATACACAATGCTCCACCCTTCTCCTCTACCTCAGAGGAGACTAGAGGGATTTTTCTACTGCAGGTTGTTGCCAGTCAAATAGTTTTATATTTGTTAAGTATAAATTTACATTTAAAATCACTTTTTTAAAGTATGGGGGAAGAGGACATATGAGAAAGGTAGTATCTAATATTTTAATGGACTATAGAGAAAAAAAAACACTTAATGGGGACAGATGCTTTTGAGGTTATGTTGTATAGAGACCTTTTAAAACTATGTTACAGATGTAAATATGTAGTTAAATGTCATTGAGGGCATTTCTGATTCCCAACCCCATTTTGTATTTCAACACTTAGAAAGGTAATTGTTCAAGTGTTGGACTTCTTTACTCTGTACATGTAAAAAGGTAAATTAAATAGGAAAAAAGTGTTGTGTTTTTTTTTCAATAAATGAATATTGCTGATGTCCATCCTTTCTGTGAATGCCCTAGGCCCTATTTCCACCTCTTATTCTAATCGTCCTCCATACCTTTTCCTCCTGTTCTGGTGGGTGATAATCCCCAAACATCTGTGAAACTTTTTTGAGCTTTAGTGGGCAAGTTAATTCCAACATTAGTGATTAGGTGCTATTGATGTGTTTCTGCAAATAGACTGGAAAGCAGTTGGGAGTCAAAATTCTTTATGGTAGTATTCCAAGTCAGAAACCTGGACCCTGCCTGTGTGCACTTATCATTCAAAAGAACAATGCCATTTGAGAGTGAGCTGGTCTGTGCTGCTCTAAGGCCTCCTTGTAACGTGTCTCCTTCAGAGACAGCTTAGTTTTTCCTGTAGTGGTCACAGCCTCTTCCGTGGACATGAGCCAAACTTCACCACCAGATTAGGGTTGTGATAGCTATTGGACTTTCTTGTATCCACTGTAATTACTGCTGTTCACCTCCCAGTTAGCGCATGCATTGCCACATCATGGGTACCTGCTGCCGTTTGCCAAACTCCACTTTATTCCATCTAAAATTTAACCCTTCTCCCTTCTTGATAAATTTATATCCTTGGAAATAAATAGTAGAAAAAAAAACTATTATTTTTTGGACAGAATAAAGTTTTATCTGAGGAGGATGAACATTTTCTAAATATGAAAAAATTCCCCACCTAAAATTAGGAACTTGGCAAAGTGTTGCATTGATAAATAGAATGGGGTTGTAGATAAATATGAATATGTGCAGGCATATGAATTCTTTGCACTGTAGTTGTGGCATCTCAAAATGGAGCACATCTTGAAACATGTTAATTACTTAGTATGATCAATCTATAATCTCTTATTGGGTCCAAATATTTTTATATATCTACTGATTCAGATACTGAAGACCAACAGGCTAAAAAACAAAACAATCAAAAAACTGCAGCTATTTTTTTTGTTGCAATAACCAGGAAACACAATTCCCCAAACAGCATGGCAAATAACGTTAAATTCTGCTTCTCAACTCTTCTATTGTTTTTTCCAGAGATCACCTCTCACCTCTTCCCCTTAAGAAGAAACAAATCCAGTTGTACCTTAAACCATAGATGTTTTTCCTCAGGGATATCAAATAGTCTCCTATGCAACATGTCTTGTAGCAAAAATCAAATCCTAACAAAAGTTGCAGTAAATTTTATTTGCATATTTTAACCTGTGAAGTATGTTTAATATACTCAATCAGATTTTTAGCAAAAATAAAACCTTGTAAGTAAAAAAATAAATAAAGGAGCCAAACAGAACTACTGGAAGTGAAAATCACAATAACAAATGAAAAATTACCAGGAGGGTTTCAACAGCAGATTGGAACTGAGAGAAGAAAGAATCAGCAAATTCAAAGGCAAGACAATTTAAATGAGTCAGGCTAAGGAGCAGAAAGAAAAAAGAATTATAAAAAGGGAAAATAGCCTAAGAGATTCCTGAGACCCATCATGACTACTATTATATGCATTACAGGAGTCACAGAAGGAGAAAAAAGAAGAGAAAGAAATAGAGGAATATTCAAAGAAATAATGACAGAGAACTTCCCACACTTAGCAAAAGATATAAATATACACGTTCAAGAAGCCAGAGAACACCAAACATGATACACATGAAGAAAAATATACCCCGTCCTATATTGATCACACTGTTGCATGCAATGGGCAAAGAGAGAGTTCTGAAAGCTGCAAGAGGGAAGCAACATGCTACGTATAAGGGAGTCCCAAAGAGATTGAGTGTTGATGTCTCATCAGAAACCATGGAGGCAAGAACGTAGTGGGTTGAAATACTTGAAATGCTGAAAGAAAACAAGTGCCAACCAAGAATTTTATATCTGGCAAAATGTTCTTCAAAAATGAGGAAGAGATTAAGACATTCCCAAATAAAGAAAAGCTGAAGGAGGCCATCACCACTAGGCCTGCCCTACAAGAAATACTAAAGGCAGTTCTTCAGAGTGAAAGGAAAGGGCACTAGACTGTAGTTCAAAGAAGCGTAAAGAAATAAAGACATCTGGTAGAGGCAACCATTTGGGTAATTATAAATGCCCACATTATTGTATTGTATTTTGTGGTATGTAACTGCACTTCTTATTTCCAACAGGTGCTAAAATTCAAATGCGTAAAAAATAATGATAAATCTATTGTTTTGTACATAAAACTTACAAAGATATAAGTGGTAACAAGTATAAAAAATGGTGGGGAGTTTGAGGGATACAGGAAAAGTGTATGTGTTTGCTACTAAAGTCAAGTTGGAAACAAACCAAATGTGATTTTTATGTATTTAGGATTTTAAATTTTAACCCCATCATAATCACAAGGAAAATATATGAAATATATATCCAGATAGAAAAGAGAAGGTACTCAATATGGTACAATACAAAACATCAAATAAATATAGCAGTTGGGATTAATGGAAGAATTGAGGGTCAAAAAAAGGTATAAGACTTAAAAAGACTAAATAAAAAAATGGCAAGAGAAAGTCCTGCATTATCAGTAGTGAATTTAAATGTAAATGAATCATACTCTTCAATCAAAATGCAGATTGGTGTAATGAATAAAAAAGCATGACCCAACTATTTGCTGTTTACAAGAGACTAACCTTAAATTTAAAGATAAAAGTAGGTTGAAAGTCAAAATGATGGAAAAAAATATGCCATGCTACTAGTAACCAAAAAAGAGTTGGGGTAGATATATTAATATCATATAAAATAGATTTTAATTCAAAAACAGTTATGAGGGACAAAGATGGTCATTAAATACTGATAAAGGGGCCAATTCAATAAGAAGATGTAATAATTTCAAATATATATGCACCAAATAGCAAAGCCCCAAAATACATGAAGCAAATACTCACAGACTTGAGTGGAGAAATTAACAGTTCTACATTAATATTAGGAAACATTACCACTTTCAATAATGGATAGAATATTTAGACAGAAGATTAATAAGGAGATATGATACTCTAAAGCAACTAGGCCTAACACTCATATATAGAGCAATTCACCGAAGAAAAACAGAATACACAATCTCCTTGTGTGTATGTGGATCATTCTCTAGGATAGACCATATCTTAAGTCAAAAAACAAGTCTCAATAAATTAAAAAATATACATTTAAATAATACAATATTCTTTCTCAGACCACAACAGAATGAAGCTAGAAATCAATTAAAAGGGAGAAAAGGAAAATTCACAAATATGTGGAAACTAAACAATGCACTATTAAAAACCCAGTGGGTTAAACAGGAAATCACAAGGGAAATTAGGAAATAATTTAAGGCAAAATAAAATGAAAATATGACATATCAAAATTTATTGGATGCAGCAAATGCAGTGCTGATAGGGAAATTTATAGCTCTAAATGTTTACATTAAAAAGAAGAAAAATTTTAAATCAGAGGCCCAACTTCAAAACTAGAGAATTAGGGGAAAAAAAATAAAAATAAAAAAAGAGCAAACTAAACCAAAAGCAAGCAGAAGGAAGGAAATAAAGATTATATTGGATATAAATGAAATAGAGGGGGAAAAAAAGAGAGAATCAACAAAACCAAATATTGGTTCTTTGAAAAGATCAATAAAATTGACACACCTTTAGCTAGACTGACAAAGGAAAAAGAGAGGATACAAAGAAAGAAAATCATAAATGAGAATGGTAACATTACTACTAACCCTGCTGAAATAAAAAAGATTATAAGATGATACTATGAACAACTGTATGCCAATAAATTAGATAACCTAGATGAAATGGACAAATTTTAGAAACACACACACTACCTACACTGACTCAAGAAGAAATAGAAGATCTCAACAAATCAAATTCTAATAAAGAGATTGAGTCAGTAATCAAAAACCTCCCAACAAAGAAAAGCCCATGACCAGATGGTTTCACAGGGGAATTTTATCACACATTTCAAGAAGACATAACATCAAAACTGCTCAAACTCTTCCAAAAAATTGAACAGGAGGAAACACTCCCTAATTCATTCTAATAGGCCAACATCATCCTCAAACAAAAGTCAGATAAAGATACCATGAGAAAAGATAATTGCAGGCTAATATCTGTTTTGAATACAGATGCAAAAATCCAACAAAATAGCAAACCAAATTGAACAGCACATAAAAAAATTATACACCATAATCAAGTAGGTTGTATCCCTGATATGCAAGAGTGTTTCTACATAAGAAAATCAATTAACCTAATATACCACATTGACAGAATAATGGGGGGAAAAAAAAACACATGATCATCTTAATTGATGAAGAAAAGGCATTTGACAAAATCCAGTACCCCTTGTTCAGAAAAATACTTAGAAAACTAGAAATAGAAGGAAACTACCTCAACATAATGAAGGACATATATGAAAAACACACAGCTAACATCCAATTTAATGATGAAAGACTGAAACTTTCCCTCTTCGATCGGGAACAAGACTAGGATGCCCAATGTCACCACTGTTATTCAACATTGTACTGGAAGTTCTTGCCAGAGCAATTAAGCAAAATAAATAAATATATAAATAACATCCAAATTGGAAAGGAAGAAGTAAAACTTTCCTAATTGCAGATGACAAGATCCTATGCACAGAAATACTGAAAAAAATCCACCACAAAACTCCTAGGGCTAATAAAGGAATTCAGCAAAGGGATAACGAACAAGATCAACACCTAAAAGTCAATAGTGTTTTTATCCACAAGCAATGAACTACTGTAAGAATAAATCAAGAATAAAATTTCATTTACAATAGGAAATAAAAGAATCAAATTTCTAGGAATAAATCTAAACAAGAACATAATGGGCTTGTACATCAAAAACTAAGAACATTGCTAAAAGAAATCAAAGAAAATCTAAATAAATGTAAGGACATTCCTGTTCATGGATTTGAAGACTAAATACTATTAAGTGTCAATCCTACTCAAAGGTATTTATAGATCCAATGCAATCACTATCAAAATTCCAAGAACCTTCTTCGAAGAAACAGAAAAACTTATCAAATTTATATGAAAGGGTAAGGGGACCCAAATAGTCAAAGCCATTGTGAAAAAGAAGAATGAAGGTGGAGGACTCACACTTCCTGATCTTAAAAATTATTACAAAGCCACAGCATGGTACTGGTGTAAGGACAGACGTTTAGACCAATGTAATTGAACTGAGGGCTCAGAAATCAGCCCTCACATTTATGATCAATTGATTTTTGACAAGGTGGTAAAGACTGCTCAATTGGAAAAGAATGCTGAGATATCTCAATCTCCATTTGAAAAATAAAGGAGGACCCCTACCTCACACCTTATACAAGAATCAATTCCAAATTGATCAAATTCCTAAATACAAGAGCCAGAACTATAAAACTTCTGGAAGAAAATGTAGGGAAGCATCTTCAGAACCTCGTGTTACGCAATAGTTTCTCAGACTTCACACACAAAGCACAAGCAATGAAAGGAAAAAAAAATAGATAATGGGACCTCATCAAAATTAAAAATTTTGAGAATCAAATGACTCAAAAATTGAGTCAAATGGCAATCTACACAATGGGAGAAAATATTTGGAAACTACATACCCAATAAAGGTTTAATATCCAGAATATATAAAGATATCCTTTAAGTTAACAACAAAAAAGACAACACAATTTAAAAATGGGCAAAAGATTTGAATAGACATCTCTCCAAAGAAGATATACAGATAGGTAAAATGCACTTAAGAGATGCTCAACATTGTTAACCATCAGGGAAATGCAAATCAAAACTACCAGGAGATACTATTTTAAACCCACTGACAGGGCTGCTATTAAAATTACAAAAACTTCAAGTGTTGGAGCAGACATGAAGAAATAGGAACACTCACTCATTGCTGAAGGGAATGTAAAACAACATAGCTGCTGTGGAAGACAGTTTGGCAGTTTTTCAGGAAGCTAAGTATAGAATTACCATCTGACTAGCAATGCCACTAGTAGATATATACCCAAAAGAATTCAAAGCAGAGACTCAAATAGATATTTGTACACCAATGTTCATAGTACATTATTCACAGTTACCAAAAGATGGAAACACTCACATGTCCATCAACCGATGAATGGATAAATAAAATGTGGTATATACATACAATGGAATATTATTCAGCCATAAAAAGGAATGAAGTTCTGATATGCAACAACATGAACGAACCTTGAAGACATCATGTTGAGTGAAATAAGCCAGTCACAAAAGAAAATATATTGTTCAACCCCCACTTATTTGAAATAATTAGAATAAGGGAACTCAGAGTCGGAATCTAGCATGTAAGTTAACAGGGGCCGAATTGGGAGTAGGGAATGAGGAGTTAAAGCTTAAATTGAACAGAGTTTCTATTTGAGTTGATCATAAAGGTTTGGTACTGGATGGTGGTAATGGTAGCACAACATTGTAAATGTAATTAACAGTACTGAATTGTAATTGTGAATGTGGTTAAAGGGGAAAGTTTAGGTTGTATTTATGTTACTAGAATAAAAATTAAAAAAAAAAACTTGACTGTACAACACAAATAGTGAACCCTATTGTAAATGATGAACTTTAGTTAATAGTACCATTATAAAAATGTCCTTTCATGAATTGTAAATAATGTAACACAGCAATGCAAGGTGTTGATAATACCTAGTAATAGTGTGGTATTTGGGAATCCTGTATTTCATGCATGATTGTTCTGTAAATCCTCAACTTCTCTAGTTAAAAATAAAAAAAAAATTTTAAGTAAACGTCAAACTCCTCCATCTATTTTCTTCCTAAATGCTCACAGTAGCTCCTTTGTTCTATTAAATTGGACTTCTCTTGGATCCCTGTTACTATTGTTTTAAACATCACCAAGCCATTGTTGGCCATCCATTACTTGCAAATAACCTGAACCAAAGTCTTGTTATTCTTTCTCTTATACCCTGCCCATCTTTGTGTATACCTGTGCAAAGTGGGGTTTCATTCTGTGTATCTAAAAATAATTATAGCCATGCTTTGAGTTCATATACACACAAATAAAGGTACACATGCTAGATTATACTTAATTTGCAGGTAAGGGTCATTTACCACATTATGCTAATGTGCTTGAGTCTTATATTTTAGGTTAATGTTCCTGAATATTTCAATGATCTAATAATTTAAATGGAATCCAATGTAATTTTTTTATTTAGTATTCTCAATTCAAAGGGAGATAAGAAAAGTGAAGGAAACAGAAAATGTATACAGCACTAGCAAACTGAAACCATCTATGAATTATAGCATCATAATGTGCAATAAACTATAGAAAAATGGAATCCCTTACCCTAGCTGAGGGAAACACACACCATGGACAAGATTACAAAGAGTTAACTAGGTGCTTAATTATTTAAATAGAATATATGGTAAAAGATGCTGTTTTCATGCTTTTCTTTATTCAATAGGAATAAAAGTCATTGTTGACATGACCCTTAGTGGATTTTCAGAGATTCAGACTAATAGGAAAGGAAAAACATTTTTTTAAGGCATAAAAAACGGTTGCATTAAATATACTTCTGAGAGACTAGCAGCCAGATACAGCTATAAACTGTGATACTTTCTGGTTCATATATGCATTTTTAATTAGACAAATGAACTAATTTAGAGCCTAATGGGAATGATTTTAGGATGAAGCCTCTTCTCTAGGGAAATTTCCACCAGGACGGTCTGCTCCCATTAACTTTAATAAGAGATTTGCATCTTTGTATCTTACTAAAGCTTATTCTTTCATCTTTATTTTGAAGTTCAAATACACAGATTTGGTGGAGGAAATAAGGTAAGGTTTATTTGTAACATTTGTTTGCTTTCCTTAAAGAGAAAATTGATAATCACACAATGTAGAGAGTAATGGTAGCCTAGGGATTCACTGGCGTTCAAATTCATCATTTATTCTCTTGATTTATAATTATTCTCTTAATAAAAAGTACATGTAAACCATACCTATAGTATTTTTATTTTGTATATGTATCACAACTGAACAGTAAGACCAAGGTTTCAACAGGCAAAATGAAGTATCAGAGTAGTAAGAAAATCATAGCTTCTGACAAGAGAGTAAGGCCTAGAATAAACATCTGGTCACCTAACGAATTGCTATGCAAGACTTTGGCCTACTGAACTATCCCCTAACCAGATCCATGCTTTCTTCCAACCTTGTTTAACCACAAGCTCTGTCTTGCCTAGTCCTTGAGCTAATTATAATCAAGGCAGGCAGGGCAACTTAATCTGAGCCTGGGGTGTGCCCACAGGATCTTTTCTCACAGAATTTGCCTGGTCTACCTGTCTGATCTTGGTTTCCTGCAGCAGTAAGGCCCTCCCTGGGGCTGGAGCCCTGGTTAGTCCTTCAGTGCTCTTGTTTGATACTCTAAACACACCACCTAGTAAAGCTTGCTGGTTCCTACTAACCATAAGGGCTTAACAAAGATCTTATTGCAAGCTCCCTACTCATTATAGAACACGAGGCTGCATAATGCTGCTACTCACCTCACTTCAAGAGTCACCACTTAGAAGTTTCTATCACTACCTCTCCTTGCCTCCCCCAAACTTGGATTTCACTGTCTTTCACAATCAAGCTCTTTGATTATTTATTTGGACTCTACACCTCTCAGGAAGGCACCATCTTTAATTATTTGTGATTCCAAAGTCCAAGCCACATTCTATCCTCACTTTTTCTTCCACCCCACGGGAGAAACCACAATGTCTGGTGGCCACACCATTCAATTCCTGATGCTTTGGAGCACTGGTCCTTATCCATCTTCATACTTTGAAAACGAGAATAGTATCCTCACCCCAGAAAAATGCACACGTACATAAACACTCAAAGATTTTGCAAATATTTCAGGGAATTAACAGACTCCTAATATTTTCCCAGGCTGAAGAACTGCTTTAGACTTTGAATCCTCTGATGTTCAGGTGCATTTAGATTTTCAAGTACACATGAACTCCTAATTCCAATTACTTTACATACCTGAATGCAAGAAGTCTTCTCCCAAATCATATTTCACTCTTGTCAGTGATAATATTAAAAATTAAATAAGCTTTTGGAAAAGAAAAGTCAATGTTCTATTTATAATATTTAATTTATTAATTACTCATGTTTAAAATTGCATTTATAAAAGAATAAACTCATTTATAAATATTAATCTTTTCTACTCTTAGATTTCATGAAATGATTGTATTCAAATTCTCCACATTTCTCTTCCACATCATTCATCTGCTCTTCAGTCATCACTAGAACTTCTTGAATCATCCAACAGTTTTCAAGGACATCTATATTTTTCTTTCTGTCCAATCTTTTAAGATACAGCAAGTTTTGTCTATATGTGATGGCAACTATTTTCCAAACTACAAACCAAAACGTTATGACTATTATATTTATACTGTAAATGTAACATAAGGCCTCCATGACAGAATCATTTGATTTTTTCTTTCTTTTTTTTTTTTTTTGAGGTACTGGGGCCAACAATCGAACCAGGGACCTCGTATATGGGAAGCTAGTGCTCAACCACTGAGCTACACCTGCACCCTCATTTGATTTTTAAAGTGATCTTAATGCCTGTCTATAAAGACATCAATGCTTGCATAGTAAGGTAATACCCACAATAATTTTTTAAAAATCCAAAAACATAAAATTCCTGAGTGGAGAAATGAATTGTTTTCTGGCTAATATGTCTACCTTAAGTTTCGTTGTGCAAATTATAGTAATTTAAGAAGAGCCCTAAAAGATGAGAGAATTTATAATTACTTAAAGGCAATTTTCTTTTTTTCCAAGGTATAATTGGGGGGGTGGTGGTAAAAAACAATTTATATTAAGGAAGATAGGTTAAAACCCATGTTCCATTGTAAAATTCAGTTAATATTTCTCCAGATCAAACATGTGGACATGCCTATTCCCAAAAGCGTTTTCATGTATGTTTGGGGTAAAGTCAATTCCTCCAAATCTCCTACTCAAAATCCCCACTTCCAATTATTTTACTGGAAAAACTGCACCAATATAAAAAATAAGAATATATATATATTTTTTTCCTAGATATTTTTGGGTGCTCTCTGCTGGAAACTTCTAAAATGTTTTCTTTGACTCAGTATATTTTAAGATATATTATTGCTCTAAAATAATAATAAAAGTCAAATTATTTGTGTTTTTTCTTGATATGTTTTTCTTCACCTCTTTCAAGAAGATAACAAGGAAAGACTATAACCTCAGTGGGTGAAGACAACCTCCCTTTCTTTGAATAATCCTGAGTTCATTAAAAGTATTATGCGAGGAGTAACGTGAGTGCCTCTAAATGGGAGGGGTAAGGGAGAGAAGAGAGGTTTGCAGTTTACAGAAAAAGGAGGAAAAGTTAAAGCCCTACTTGCTGGCAGTATTCCAGTCAGAACCTCAAAGGGCAATGCTGCATGGTGCCCTGGGAAAGCTCCATCCCAGCCCTGGGTTCCCAGACCCAGAGCAATATTCCCCTGCTCAAGAATGGTCCAGAGGCCATGGATTTGGCTGATTTTAAGGGCTTGGAACCAAAGTAACTCAGAGGAACTAAGAGCACTGAAGACCGACCATCGGAACCTCTTTAAGGTTCTATGTAAGACTTCTCAGACCTTTGCTGAACCCCAGTGATTTCCTGGCAGTCCTGCTGAATAAGGGCTTAGAGTCTAATTTAATTTGATTTGAAGAAAATAAAGAACCATTTCAATTCTTGGACATCCAAATTTATCAAGTTATTTACTACATCTATTTTCTAAATATCCTCCTTTTCTCTGTAGAACATCAAGCCCTGAAATTGTGTCTTCATTTTCTAAATCCCTTTAAAAAAATTTAAAAAAAAAACAGAAATTCTATAGTCTCACATCCCTTGAATTTTCATATGCCATATTTCTACATTATCTTTGCCTCAAAATTTGCTTAGAAATATCCTTTTTATCTTTCCTTACAATCATAAGTAAAGCAGTATATTTGTTGGATTCTAAATCTAGGATTTATTCTGATCACACTACAGATACATTATTGAATTAATAACATCATAATTTTTGCTGATCTTCAAATTCTAATTATTTTTAGTATCATTAAATGAGAAGCAGGTTTTATATGGAGGCATAAATATATAATAGGTGATACAAGAAGAAAATTTCATTTGGTAAATTATTTCATAGTGTATGATAGTGACCACAAAATTGGTGGGGAGGACATGTAAGAAAACAATATAATTTAACACAGCTCATTAAAGTAATGCAATTGATCTGCTCTGAATACCAGTCTAACATTCTTTAACTGTAAATGATAAAAGATATATTCTCTGATGACAGTTGAGTTGCGAGGATTTTGCAGACATCCAAAGCCGATTTGTTTAATTGGATCATTATTACTTTTATTAATTTTGTTATTTAAAAATGAATATGTCCTTGGGAAAATACCTTTGCATGTAAACACATTAAAGATAGAAACACATTTTAAATGTCTTATTCTGCTAAGTCTTTTGGTACAATGCTATCAGCTCCAAGTTCCAGTCCTTCCATAAATGGCATCCTTTTAGTTTTTGTTGAGTTTTTTTTTTCTAAATTGCCAACACTTAAAAATAAGAGGTTTCAGATAAAAATATAGTTATCTAGCTGCCCTTTGACAAAAGAAAGATCTGGCATCATAGACTCACTTCCGCTCATTTCTTCATTTCCTTCACAGGCCAACAATACGCTGGAACTGCTCCTTTGGTAGCTGCTCCCTTTATTTCATTACACAGTCTCTTGAAATTGCCACACCTGGTCCACTCCACTCAGTATTACCTGCATGGCTCCTGAAGACTTTTGAATTTGAAAATCTGGCATAAATTTTCAATAATCACAACTAGACTAGAATTCTGATATTTTTTTGAGAGTCTTTCAGAAATATACTGAGAGGATGCTAACTCATGGAGTTTGTTTTAAAGGTAACCATGCAGAGAGTGAATCAAGTGACTACATATACATTTAAAGTTAGGTCTGATACATCTTTTTTCTCACTAATGAAACAGTATTTGAATTTCAATCAGCTTTGGATGTGAATAGATAATTACCTAACTTTTTGCCTAGTTACTTCACATTCGTCCTCTGGGAGGAATGTGAAACCATATACTTGAGAAATAAACCTTATGATAATAAAAAACAAATTCTCTAGTAAAACAATAATTTAGTCACTATTGTTAATGGTATTACAGCTCAATACATAGGAAAGAGAGTGATCTGGCCCCTGAGGTAAAGCCATAAAGGAATTCATTTTCCTATCACCACTGAGAATACCCTCTATTGCAGAATGAAAAGCACTAAAATAAATTGGCAGAACGAAACCTTTCTGCATATGGCATTTACTCAGAAGGGTGAGCTGCCAGAGAGACTGTCAGCCACAGCAAGTTGAACCTTCTCTGGCATGCTATCATTTAAAGAGCTGCCCCTGACAAAAACTCAGCCATTTGCGCCCATTAGACTCAGTGTGAAAGGTCTTCATTGACTTGCCAGCTGGCATAGTAGACCGTTATCTAAAGATGTGAAGGGCTACAGCACTGGCCTCGCTGCAACTAGAAACCAAAGCGACAATTAATTATGGATGGAATGCGGCCAGGCAAGGCCTCAATTGTAATCAAATGAGACCACACTGAGGAAAAATAACATTTTATCCTGTACTGGGTACCTCAGAGATAGATTTATTACAACACTGCCAGTTGGAGATAAAGTAAAATCAATCATATTATTCATATGAATAACATAAGCAAGTACTGGTGAAACAAAAAAATATGCTTCCTATGATTGTGTTGCAGACACTTCATTTATATACAGCTTTATTTGACAGAATTACAGATCCACAACTTTTTTTTTTAAATGAAAGCTGAGAAATACACTATCAGCTGGCACTATAATGAAGAGATCTGGGAACTTTTTACTTTCAAAGCCTTAGTTGCAAAAATACATTACAATATTTCCTGCTTTACTGCCTTACTCATATTTTATTATGATAACTCTATTGCATTTCGAAATGTGGAGCCTGGAAGCTACTGAATATCCACAGTCAACAAATAGAACAGCTTGTTAATTATGTCCATGAATAATCAAAAAGATAAACAAATAATGCTAATTCTGTGCAATCAAATATTCTGAAGAACTTATGTTTCTATAGAAGCATAATTTAAATCTCAATCTAGTTCTGTAAAGGAAGTAGCATCATTAGTTGAACATTTCCTAAAAGAGATAGTCTTTGGAGGATTAAAGCTAAACATAGAAATGCTACAATAAAACACAGGTTAATGGGGAAGCATGCCTTGTGGACTAGAATCAGTGATAATGTAGCAATTCCTATATCACTTTTTTAAAAAGTCATCTGTTGATGCACTTATGGTACACAATCCATAAGTAGCAAAAGTGGCATGCTTTTTAAAACAATACCTTAGAAAGGGGCTCTTTGGTGTAAAGTTTACAGAACTTCAGCAATTAAAATCGAATGTATATATACTTAGACCCAAAATCTGCAAAGTATTTGGGGAACTAACATCTTCAAATCAATAGCCTAGGAGATATTACATAGAAACCAGGGTCTGTTCTTTCCCCAAACATTCCATTCCACCTCACCGTCTATGCCTTCTGTCACTTGTCTAGCTATCTGTAAAGTAAGAGGGGTGACTGGAGGGGATCCAGGGGATTCCAGCAAAAGAAGAGTGGAGGATAAAAGGAGTGGTGGCAGAATGCTGCAGCAAGCTCAACTATTTCATGACACCATGCTCCTTCTCTCTCCCCCAATCTCCAATAGTAAGAGCCAGAATATCAAGGAGACCACAGCTTCCATGGATTCACATGTAATCGCTTAACAAGAGGCCTCATGAGAAGTGGAACTTTAGGCATGACAGTGGGCGTGGGCATAGATGGATGGTAAAGAAACCCACAAGATGTAAGTGTGGCTATTGCATTTCTTGATTTCTGGACATGGCCACAGCTTTAGGTGTAACTTCTAATTAAAATTCAACAATAAATATTGACATCATGATGTTGGTTTCTTTCAAAGGAGCCTTTGTTGGTTTAGTATAACAACTGATTTTGCCTTTCTTGGTTGCTTTGTTCATCAGAATCAAGCAATTGAACGCATTTGTTCATTTTAATGGAGTGTTTGTCTATGGCCCATTTGAATTCAGGATCAGTTAGCAAATATGCCAAGAATTTTAGGAAGCAGATGCTGGATAGGTGGATGGGGAAAATCACTCTCTGTGAAACACCTCTCAATATCAACATTAGGTTGCCCATTAGCAAAAATATCCCAGAATCTTTTTGCCTATGTAAGTGAGGCCACTTAAAGATGGGTAAAGCTTCGATTTGCTTTCCTGCAAACTCAATTCCTTCATTCTCTGTAACAGAATGACAAAACATTGGGATTCAATCCATCTGCCCTTTTTTTTCTGATGTAAAAAAGTAAGACTGAGAAACAGAATTGTCAAACTGCTAATAATTGTGGTGTAGTGTGTGTGTGAGAGAATGCTAGGAGAAAAAAATAAGACCATTGCATTCTCCCAATTTCTGTCATATTTCAATATTCTGTTTTGATTTTTAGAGAAAATCTCTTTCACTCTGTTCAGATTGGGTTTTGCCTCCCTAACTAGCGTATGTTCCCGCCTGCGTCTATGAACTTTTTATATTCCCAGAGCCTGTCACCTCTGGGAGGACACTCTTCCTGCTCCAGGCAGAAGTAAATAGCTCACTTATCTCTTGCCCTCTACTGAAACAAAATTTGCATTCATGTCATTGAATATTTAGCCATTTCTGCATGTTAGGCATCCTACCCCCAAAAAACTCTCAATTCCACTGACAAGTACCTGGTATCTGCTTTGTTATCTGAAGTACTTGTACATAGCCTGGCACTTAATAGGTCCCCAATACAATTTATCAAATTGGATTGACTTTAGGAGTTTAAAATATATCCAAAGAATAATTCCTATTTGTATATAACCATTTTTAGTGTATGTGGTTCCATGTTAGAAAACATATTATAGAACACAGTTTAATTTATATAATATTCCTGCCCTTTCAATACAGTCTTATAAAAAGAATCATCATATATGGGATCCAAAATGATTAAAATACATATAAATTTAACCCAAAACCTATAAGGTATCTGGAGAACTATGATCTTCAAATCAATTGCCTAAGAAGTAGTACATAGAAATAGCAGTCTCTGTTCTCTGTCCAAACCTTATTTTCTCCTTAACCATCTACTCCTTTCGATCAATTGCTGAGCTATCTGAGCAAGTAAGCTGAGTGACTGGAAGGTAACTAGGGGGATTCCAGGCAAAAGACAACTGGGCTCTATTGTATGAAGTAATTGTATTAAGTTCTTTATATGTATTATTCTACTGAGTCCCAAAGGGTAAGTATTAATATTCCTATTTTACCCACAAGGAAACTGAGTGTCAAGGATTTTCAGCCACACAAATAGTAAGCAGTAGAGTCATAATTCAAACTTTTTTTTTTTCCTGATTTAAGGCCTAGGCAGCTCTTTCTCTGACTTTACAGAGCAACTAAACTATTTTAACACAGCATTTTTCATTGTATTGCCTTTTTTTTTACTAGTTGGGGAAAAATGTTTCTTGTTCCATTAAGTACTGATTGAGGGCCCAAACAATGGGCACACAATATCTGATGCATATAATACATCTTTTAAAATCTCCATAGTGCTCTAATATCCAGACACATACTATGACTAACTGACTGACTGAAGATGTTTTTGTGGCTTGGAACAAAGCTGGTCCCCACACCCCTGTGTTCGTTTTCATAGCATCTGTTGTTCCATTGTTATTTAAGAAACCTATTTTATAATGAAAATAAGGGAGTAGGGCAAAAGGGAAGAGAACTGATATTTACAATGCATCTAATATATATACCAAATGTTATACTATGTGCTGTTAGGGGTAGGCTTAAGTCTTCCTGAATTATTTTAAAAAGTTAAGTAATTTGTTGAGCATCAAAACAGCTATTAAATCTAAGAATAAGGGCTAGAACTCAGACCTGCCTGCTCCAAAGTAGTGTCTTTCTCGCTTAGGATGGGAATCTAGCTGCTAGGAGAATGGAAGTCATCAAGAACAGGTATTTGTGGAAGGGAAAGGGGTCCTGGATAGCTAAAAACATCCTAAAAAAGAAGAGTGAAGTTAGAAGACACACGCTTCTTAATCTTGGAGCATATTATAAAGCTACAGTGGTCAAAACATCATGGTATTGGCATAAAGATAGACACATTGATCAATAGAAATGAATTGAGAGTTCATAAATAGACCCACACCTCAATAGTCAACTGATTTTTGATAAGCCTACCAAATCCACTTCATTGGAACAGAACAGTCTCTTCGACAAATGTTGCTAGGAGAAGAAGGACCCCTATCTCACTCCCTATACAAGAATCAATTCAAAATAGATCAAAGACTTAAACATAAAAACCAAGACCATAAAACTCCTAGAAGATAATATTGGGAAGCATCTTCAAGATCTTGTGTTAGGTGGGGTTCTCTTAAACCTTATACCCAAACACAAGCACCAAAAGAAAAAATTAAACACTTTTGAACCTCAAAGAACTTTGTGAAGAGGATAAGAAGGCAGAATACTCAATGGGAGAAAATATTTGGAAATCACACATCTGATAAGGGTTTAATATCCACGATATAAAAAGATACCCTACAACTCAACAACAAAGAGACAAATAACCTGATTAAAAACTGGGCAAAATAACTGAATAGACATTTTTCTAAAGAAGAAATACAAATGGCAAAAAAGCCCATGAAAAATGTTCAACATCACTAGCTATTAGGAAAATGCAAATCAAAGCTACAATGAGATATTATTTCACACCTACTAAAACGGCCACTATGTAAAAAGCAGAAAACTGCATGTGTTGGAGAGACTGTGGAGAGATAGGAACACTTATTCACTGCTGATGGGAATGTAGAATGGTGCAACAGCTGTGGACGTCTGTTTGGCGGTTCCTAAGGAAGTTAGATATAGATCTGTGACCTGGCAATACCACTACTAGGTATATACCCAGAAGAACTGAGAACAGGTACACCAACAGACATCTGCTCACCAATGTTCATAGCAGCATTATTCACAATTGCTAAAAGATGGAAACAATCCATGTGTCCATCAACTGACGAATAAATAACTGTGGTATATACACACACGATGGACTATATATTCAACTGTAAGAAGTGAAGTTGTGAAGCATATGACAACACGGAAGAACCTGGAGGACATTATGTTGAGTGCAGCAAGCCAGACACAAAAGGACAAATATTGTATGATTTTTGCTATTATGAACTAAATACAATGAGCAGACCCATGGAGTTAATAGCTAGAATATAAGCTACCAGAAAATAGAATGAGGTTAGAGAATGGAAAGCTGAGGTTTTATTTGTCCAGAATTGGTTAAAATGTTGTTTGGAAATGTTTGGAAATGAATGGAAATGGTGAAAGTGAGGCAGGTTAGTATAGTGAAAGAGGAAGGCAGCTGAGGTACGGCAGACCACATGGCCATGAAACCCTGCCCGGAAACCTCCTGAGGGGAAGACTGCTGGAAAGACCCCACAAGACCCCAACTACAAGAATCCTATTTGAAATGAGAATCCCATTCCAGGTCAAGGGGAAGCCCTGGATACCTTCAAACAAAAGGCCTCAGCATTTGCCCCCTGAGAGCTAACAGGTGGGGCAACCAATCAGAACAGCAAACAGGTGGGGCCCCATCGCAACATTATGAAGGGGGAGGAGGAAAGACTTTAAAAAGGCCTGACCTGGGGCCCATGCACGTGTCTCACTCTGCAGCACGCTCTCAGTCCATGCCTTGGACCATGTACTTTTCTTGTTGTTATGATTGATAATTCATTATATAGATGCCTTTATATTATATTATAGCAAAAAGTTAATACCTGAAATTACTGAAGCTGGCTAGAGTGGTCCCACCCCTCTAGCCAGCTCACTCCAGACTTAACTTCACCCTTGTGTATGCTTACTATTGTGATGGTAACCACTCCATGCTCCTGTTTAAAATCCATATGGAAAACCTTGTGACTGATCTCTACTCTATACGTTCCTATCTCAGAACCTTGATCTCTGGAAATGTTTGTAACTTTGTAACTCCCCCTGATCTGGGGCCTCCCTCAGCTTGTTCAACCCTTTAATATTTATTAATGAAGGAATCTGTGTCCAGCTACACCCCAATTATTCATTAGCACCCTGATGTTATAAAATATTAGAATTTCTGCAAGTCAGGGAGGCAGTTTGGGGTCAGAAGACTACTGAGCTCCATTGCTTGTGCAACCAATAAAACTCTCTCTCTTTGAAACCGCACTGTCTCAGGAATTGGCTTTAAAGACGCATGGAGAAAAAAGAACCCATTTTGCTAAGTATTATTTTTACCTAAACTGTGTTTCCGGACAGTATATCTTTAAAACAACAGACAGTCTGTTTGAAACTTCTATATGCTGTCAATTTAGATGCTAGTTCTTTCATAAACCCTTTCCTGATTGTCATCAAACAGAAGTTTTTGTTCTCCTCTCTAGTCCCTCATTTCCTTGACTCGGTTACCTAATCAACTGTTAGATGCATCCTTATTGTATGTATAAGGAGAGAAACAACACTGCCAATTAAATTATGACAAGTCAATTGTAAGGTGCATACCACTTCAAACATGTAAAAGTGTGAAACATGTACTTCTTAGAAACAGTTAAATATGGTATTTATAGTATTAATCTGCAGAGTTTGTCCCACCTTGGAACTGGGCTTTCATGCTCATGTACCAGTCAATCACTGACCTGGTCCACCCTGGGGAGTGTAGGCTCCCAGCACTTCCAGCTTTCCTCCCTCTCAAGGATGGTCCTTGAGAGAAGGCTGCAGGTGACAGCTGTTAAAGGCAAAACTGTTAGCAAAGAAGCTGATTTCAGATGCAGGAAAGGGGATTCAGGAGCACCAATAACATCTGCTATTGTACAGATTTGATATTTGACTAAACCAGGGAGGCTAATTTTAATGTGTGCTGTGGAACTGGACTTCTTACATCATAGCCACATTTCCCATACTAAGACAACCTCAAGTAACCAGCAATATTTTTAAAATAACTTATGTTCTAGTGGTTTCTATTGACACAAAGTATATATAATTTATTATGTTTACAAATTAATTTTACTTTTTTCTGGTTCTGAATTGATATCTTTAGTGAACATTACACCAGTATCCAGATTATGTGTAGGACAACCTTTTTAGTTGCCTTGCTACAGTTCTAAAATTAAGAAGATACTCTTACCAGATAGTCATTGTCATTAAGCTCAATTCTGAATAGCCTGTAAGAGTCTGAAAATCTGCTATGAACAGTTTTCAAGTTGAAGGATGTAGAATTTATCAATTTCTGTTCATCACTGAAAGGATGAGTGGGGTTTGGCATTAAAACCTCTATTATTAATGTTTCTCTTTCCTAGAATGGTATTGCTGGCTATAGTCCTCTAGCCTCAGGAGAGGATGCAACAAGACTAAAACTAAGAGAACATGTAGAGTCAGTTTCAGAGAAAAAGTTAAATTAGAGGCAAAGCCAGAATCAAGAAGCAAAGCCAAAGTCAATTATGGCATCAGGCTAGAAGACTCCAACTAAAAAATGAATGGTACCTGAGTTAATAATCATGGATGAAAGCCAGAGGTAAATGAGGAAGCAGGAAATGGCTGTTCAAGGAGGATATCCACCTTAATTCTGGCAAAGAACACCTTGATGGCCTAGAGTTCCTTCAAAAAAATGTGAAGACACACTTCCCCCATTAAACAGAAGTAGGAAGGGCATTTAGTAGGCACTGGGTATGCTAGGATATAGCAATCTTTGTATTTTATTGGAGCAACACATCGTCTCACATGAAGTGTATATTTATCTATAAAAGATGGTGATTCAGAATCTTATAGGTGCCATTTCATAGAATGGCATCCTGTTATGCAACAGACACAACCAATTTCCCGGAGGAATCTCCAATTTAAGGGCTGAGATCTATTTAAATTTTGACTTCTTTTCTTGGTTTTTCTTTAGCTTAATACTACTATTAAATTATTAAACATCATCTATTTCGTAGCCCAGGAAAGAAGTTTTAAGAAGTGTTAATGAAAACGTAGTTCATTGTCATTTCAGTTTCTCAATGAGTCAACTGTTTACTTATGACCTTTGAATGACAATAGTCATGCCAGCTGCTGGCTGAAGGGGAATTTTTCAGCAACACTTAAATAGACTGTTTATCTTCATTAGCTCTTTATTAGAATTCACTCTGAAAAGACACGGAGGCTGTCATTCATCTAACTCTAGAGTAATTCTATTGCACGTTTCTCGCGTGTACTTAACTATTTTTTGGGGGGTTATTTGGTCGTTAAAAATTTAATTTATATTAACATGTTTTAGTATATTCCATGTATAAATTTTTATAAAAATTGAATGTTTCTAAGTTTTTTATCTTAACTTTATAAGTATCATATATTTGCAACTCATTATTACTACATATTTTAATTTAGGAAGAAAGAATGAATGGTAGGGAACTTTCTTAACTAGGAGTCATGAAATTCAGAAGCCTTTGTTGATGTGTTATGGAAGTTTTTATAATCTTTTCTTTGCATGTAATACTGTAAACTCTCAGAAATGGTTCTTGAACAATATGATGGGGTAGTTAAAGAATTACCCTATGCAACATTCACCATTTGCAATTAAAAAAAAAAAAAGCCTAACACTAAATCTATATTATTATACTTTGTTGACCATTTAAATGACATATCTTCTATCACAGCACAGAAAGAATGCAGAAGTGACTGATAATAGAGAGTCCTAATAAAAGTATGAAGGTTAATATAATTTTCTATATATGGTTGCATGAGATTTCAGACTTCTAAAGGATACTTAACAGTTTCCCATCTTTGACGGATCAGTTGGTGTTAAGATTGAGTCAGGTTCAAATAAATGAAAGCAAACAAACAAACAAAACCAAAAAGGAAAGAAATTTATTTCTAGAACCGTGGAAAAGGGTATTAGTCACAAAGTACTCTATGAGAACTCCTGACCCATAAACCTCAACACTGTTTTAGAGAACTCCCCCTCTATTCTATTTACAATTTTATTTACATTTTTAAGTACATTTGGAAAAGTGGCAATTTTAAATACTGTTCTGACTACTTTATGTAATAAATGAAAGAGGTATTTTGTTTAGCTAGTTTTCCACGGCGCGTAAAGTAATTGCCTCCTTGTTTCTAAACATACCTATTATTTAATGTATGCTTGCTATATTTGAAGAACTTCTAAGTGTGTATTGTCCTTCAAAATTCTTTCCCACTTCAAAGTCTTTGCATTGCTGTTCTCTCTGTCTGGAATGCTTTCCCCAACTCTGAATAGCTGTCTCTGGCTCCCTCTTACAAGCCTTATTTAGCCTTTCTTCACAGTCTTGTCTGTATCACATGGATCTATTTTCTTCATGACACTCTCCCAAATCTGTAATTGATTTTCTCATTTCTTATGTTTATGTCTGCCTTCCCCCTCATCCAGGAGAAGGTCCACAGGGGCAGAAACCTTGGCAGTACAAATGTAACACTTCCTGCTCCTGCTTAAATCGCCCAGTTAGCTCCCCCACCTTTAGGATGAAATTCGCACTCCTTGGCTTTGCTTCTGCCTTCTCCACTCTCACTTCCCCTCCTCCCTACATCAGGACCCAGGCTCAGGGCCTGAAACATTGACATTCTCCCATATCCCTGCTTTTTCATATGTTTCCTCTCTCTACGTGTGTTTCCCCCACTTGTCTGCCTGGTTCATATCCAGTAGTTCCTGAGGACTCAAGACAAACGTCACCTCTTTCTGAAGGCCTCACCTGCTCTAACCCCCATGTGACAACCACCAGTAACCTGAGTCAGATACTCCAGCTGGGAACTCCCATAAAACCCAGAACAAGCCTCAATGCTACAGCATCTCACAATGTGTAGTAACTGTCACTTCCTGTTGTTTGTGATTTTCTTTTATTTGGCAGTTCCTTATTTTTTATTTGACTAGGCATGTGCCTAGCATAGTTCCTGGTATGCAATAATTGAGATTTATTGAAAGAAAGAATAGAAGAATGAATATATATTTATGCATGATGGCAATTAAGTTCAATAACGAAAATAAAATGAAATGTGAATTGTACCAAGAATGTATTAAATAGTGTCAATAATTGTGCCTATAGAAGAATGGAGTGTTGTGTCTCTGTGACCTGAGGTACTCTGTGGGAGAATGTGGTGGGAGCTCTTCACTGCACCAATCCAGCCCCCACCCCCACCCCCACCCCCAAACAGCTGCAAATACAGTGCACAGTGCCACAGAAAACACAAGGACAAATAAGACATACAGCCTGATTTGTGGGACTTGACAAACCAATGGGTGAGACATCTTTATCCAAAGGAATTCATATGAACACCCGTGACTTTTTTCACTCAAAATATATGACCCATAAATTTTCAGGAATCATTTAACCTGGTCTTTGTTTTCAGCTAACAAATTGTTTTGAAATACTAAATTGCTTCTCATCATAGATTCCATTATTCTACCCTAAAACTCTCTTCTTTGAGCCCTATTTTAAGGATTTCCTAGTTTGTAGAATATCTCTAGGTTCATAAATTCAGTAGCTGCTAAATATATGCTTTTATTTATTTTTTAAATCTTATTGTTAAAAACCTCTGGGTTTGAGCCCTCCTGAGCAGTGACTTTTTAGTCATGCTTACCAAATCTTATTTTGAAGATTTCAGAGATGCATGATGCTATATATAAATTTCAAACAGGGATTCCTAGAGAGCCAGGACAGTGCCAACTGGCTGAACTGCTCAGGGGACAGAAACCTGCAAATAAAAAGCAATGTGCACCCCTCCCTCTGAGCCTTGAAGAATTATTTTGCTTTGCCTTTGTCCGAGTTTCCATGGAAACTACTCTTCTGGAAATGTGCAGTTCTTCAGAGGCCTCATTGTGAATATAAGCAGAAGACAAACCTAAAGCTGTAATCTATTTTAGTGCTGCCATGAGTTGAAGAAATCAAGAACAATTGTTATTTTCACAAAGAAGTCAGTCAAACATGAAAATGAGTATAATGAGAAAACAATGGATCAGATGATACCTTTAATTTTCTTTCTGCCTTTGGGTAAATATAATGTAGGGATATGTAGAGTTTTAGATACCTGAAATAATGAACTGTACAATAAGCAGTGAGATCCAAAGGCAGCCATAATCAGTCTAAATCTTTATTTCATCCTATCAACTTCAAATAAAATTAAATCAAAATAAAATGTAAGTACACTCAGAAATCACTGCTTTTCATTTGTAAGAAACTGCTCTTGAAAAATCTCATTTTAAAGAAAGATAAAAGAAATAAGCATACTTTTAGTTCAGAAAGAATTTGATGTTGATTTAAGTTTATGCTACAAATGATGAGCACGTGGGGAATGTTATAAGTGAGCACTTTATCAATAATGTCATGTATTGTAAGAGAAGCATGGAAATTCCCAAAACTCACCAAGTTGCAGAGTAAGGAAAAAAAATGCTCTGGTGTATGGGAGGGGAAAAGATAGGAAGCAAAGTTTATTAATAGCACAGTCTATGCCATGTATTCTCTGGTTTCTATGGCCTAGGTATGGGGATCCCAGGGTTAAAAGCAGAGATGTGGTTCCTTCCCTGGGGAAGCCTATTTTCTGGGAGAAGGTATAGGAGACAAAAAGTTAATTTTGCAATTATTTAATTACAAACTGCAAAAAAAGTGCTGCAAAAGAGAAGTACAGGGTTCCAAGAGAGGATGAAAGGAAGTAACTTCACTTTTAGTCCTCACAATAATCTCTTGAATTAAATGCTGCTATCCTATTTAATAGGAAATAACAGAGGCATAGAGAAAGAAAGAAGTTTCCCTAAGGTCAATTAGGAACTAAACATTGGAGCCAGAATTTAAGCCAGTATTGGTCTGTCAAGGTTCCTGATTTTTTCTTATATTATAGTTTTGGGAAATGGCTCTCTCAGTTTTATTCTAAATACTGTATTTAACAGTTACAGAAAGATGAAAATATATTTGTCTGGAGATGCTAGAATTTGAGATGTCTAGATCTCTTAAAATTGTTTTTCTTTATAAGCACTGAGATTGTCTTTTGAAGGAATCCTCTGGAATGGGCCATTGTATCATAATTACTCTCATTTAATATTCAGGAATTCATCTATGTAATACACAGACACATCCCTGGTAAGGATTCTCAAAGCCACTCAAATGGCTGGGCTGGGACATCAGTATGTTCATATCACTACACCAAGATGTAAGTTTGAAATCTAACGGCACACAACACTCAGCCCTCATTCAGATTTTCCCCTGACCTGCCACTGCTTTAACTCAGTTTATTATACGGGTACATGTCTGACCTTCAACTCAGCTACAAACAACTCTGAAGATTCAAGACACATCTTATTGATCTTTGTACCATAGTAGCAAGTGTGATATTTTGTCATTGTAGGTGTTCAATTGCATGTTAAGTAAAATAAAATTAAAATGTTCTCTTCCTATTGCCTTAATTAAATATTATTATTTCAACCAGATTCGAAGTCCACATAAGAAATTCATATTATCAATTAATTTTGAATTTTTTCCCCAGGAGTCTTATTTCTGTAAGAAGCTTACTAAATACTATTGTGAAGACATAATTCTTTGGTCTTATTTGGGAAGAGTCAAACTTCCTTCTACCTGAAAAGCTGGAAAAAGGGATGGAATATCAGTCCCTCTGATATCCTTAAATCTCCTCATTTCCTGGAAATAAATGCTGTCATAACTTCTAGTTTAGTTCTACCAATTTTTTCCTCCTTTTCCAGAAATATTAGCTTAAAGGAAGCCTCCCCTATTCTCACTGTAAAAGCCTTATGAGTTTTTGTCTTTGATATGCTTCATTATCCACTCTGGTGAAACACAGTATAAAATGCCTTGAAAACACTGTTGAAAAGTCACAACATCACCCTCAAGAAAGGAGTGCCCCCGTTATCCCAGATTACTCACACAACAAGGGGTGCCATGATGCCTGCCATTTTAGGAGAAATACACTGTAAAAACACAAGTCCTGCTTCTTTTCTTCAGAGCCTCTCAGTGCAATCCAGTTCAAACATTTACCAAGCACCTACTATATGCCGTGTGTGATGAGAGGTGCTGCTAATACAAAAGTGAATCAAGGTACACACTCTGCCCTTAAGTAGGTGGAGACAGACATAAAAATGGATAACACTTTCTAGTTTCAGAATAACAAGATCCAATCCCTCTGCCTTCCCATACCAAGAGCTCTTTTCCCCCCATGGGAATTAAAGTAGGAAAACTTGTATAAAGCTTTAAACACACATAGATATTGCAAGTGACTGACTACTTTTGGATTATAATCCTCCTTATCCCGTATTTCTTTTCTGAAAATGTCCAATACTAGCCAAATTAAACCAGTCCAACATCTAACTGTAGATCAGAAGTTAATGAGGATTTTTTGCTCTTGGTATCTTATATCTGGAGGTAAGCATTAGAAGTATAATGAGGATTCTAATTCTTTGAATGATTGTTGTTGAAATCTGTAAAACTACTAAAAGTATACCATACCCTCCCCCCCGCAGCCTAACATCAAGAAAATATGATCTTTTAATTGTCCTTTTATTGCTTTTTATGAGTCTGTATTCCGGCATTCCTTAGTACAAGCTCCTCAGAACACTAGTCCATGAGATTCTTAGGGTAAGTGGTTAGTTTTTTTATTTTGTGTGTGTGTGTGTGTGTGTGTGTGTTTTTTAGTTAGGCCAGTAAAAAAATTTATTTGGGAAATGGGGAAAAGAACAGAGCTTGGTGAGAAATGGGAGAGAAAGACGAAATACACACCAAGATTTGGTGCGGGCCCCTCTAGGCGAGTGGTTGTTGAGGAAAGTGTTGTGATCAAATAAATTTGAAAGATTCATTTAGATATTAAAGTCTCTGAGAAGTCTTGCAATATAGAAATGCAATTAATTTTATTTAACCTGGCAGTTCCATAACTTACTTGACAACAAAAGTCTTTGGTGTTTATCATCCTGAGAAGGTAGGTTTTCATGAAACACCTTTAGAAAACACTTTTGTAAACTGATTCCTTTGGAATTACTTATTTGACTAAGAAGGGAAACCTTCCATTCTCCAGAGCTATGCTGGTTCTCCAGAACCTCATGCTCTGCATCCTGTCATTGGGTTTTCATTTTGTAGTAAACATACCAGAGTCTGTCCTGTGGCTTCCTGTCCATTTCCTCCTGCACTGAGTCCTGCTTTCCCCCACCAAGACCTCCAGGGAACTGGATCCAGGTTTCTGCCACACAGCTCCTGCTGGGCTTCCGAGCTTTACTACATTCACTTTTCAGACCCTCCATGATTCATCCTGTAACTTTACGTCTGGTCCCTGGATCCTAGCCAATTCTAATTTCCTCTATTCGATATCAACTAAGCCCTAATTGTGGAAATTCTCTCTCCCTTATTTTCTAGAACTGTGCAGTCCTGTTTTGTTTTTCTTCCTTCTTCTCTGAATACTTCTGTTCAACTTCCTTCATGGGTTTTATCTTTTTCTCCAGTTTCTTAATCTGTGCTCAGGCACAGACCCATTCCTTGTGCCCTTTTTCTTTGTACTCTCTCACTGGCAACTCATTCATCCTCAACACTTCAACTATAATAGAAATTATGATCCAATGTTAATTTGACTCATATTTCCTGAAACTTACAAATTCTGTAAAGAGCAAATGTTCATATACTGAGTGAGTTGTCCATAAAAAGATACCTTAGACACTTGAACTTCTGTCTTCAATATGTACCTAGAGAATAGAGGACAATCAAATACCATTTTTAAGTTGGTATCAAAATTTAAATCAGACTTTATATTCCATAATTATTTTGAAATACACACATTCCAAAATATCAAATTTATTTCTTCCAGAAGATATAAACAGTTTTGGTATCATTAAAATTTATCTCAAGAGGCATTAAAACAAATACTTTCAAATAACTTTAATGAGTGTATTAGGTAAATCAGCAGTTGAAATTGCATTCATGAGTGATAATTCACTGACACTATTAGAAAGATTGAGTCTCTTTTAGTAGTAGTGATAGATTGTTACAATAATATTATATTTGTGGTGTGTTATATCCCTCAGAGTACTTCTAGGTGCTCTATCCTCATTAGAACCCAGAAAAAGAGTACAAATATGAATCTCCATCTTATTAGGTAGATATTGGGTCACAGAGAATGTAAGTGACTTAATCAAGATCACATAGAAAAACCCCACCAGAATCCAAACTAGAAAACTACTGCCCTGTTCTTAAGTACAGGACTTTAAAAAACTTTATATAGTGTCTTATAATCATTTCCATGATGAATAATCCACAGAGCTGAAAGAAACACTAGTGTACTACAGAATATAATTTGGAAAGTGCTGTCCTATTTTATAGGAAAGGAAAAGTGATGCCCAGAAATGATATGACTTGGCTAAGATCAGAAAGATATAAAAACTATTACAAAACAAGGTAATAGATAGAAAAACATTGCATAAATTTAAACTTAAATTTCATTTGTATGGGTAATATAAATAAAAAGAATGTGATTATATATTTCCCTTTCTAGGGTCTACAGCTTCTGAACACATTTCTGGTTCATTTTTCAACTCTAATGTTCAAGTTGCATTTGTCCCCTCATACTTCTCAGTGCTAATTTCTAGAGAATAAGATAAGAGATGGGCTATTTAAGACATGGGCTCTTTAATGAGATCAATCAATTTCTTGTACCATTTTGATGTAAGTGGGCTAATAAGTCTTTTTAAAGTCTGTCTTTTTATACTTCTTTCCCCCTTTTGTAAAACTTTTCTTGGTAAGATAGCAGTGACATATGAAATTTACGTTAGCTCATGTGTAATAAGATAAATCCTGCCAAATCAAAAATAGTCTGATATTCCCTTTACAAAGCAACACTACACTTTTCAGAGGTGACAATGCTTGAAAATAGTCATGTGTTTATACACATATATATTTCATATATTCATATATAATTAACATGAAATATATCTATAAAACATTTCTACCAGTTTCCAGATCTTTAATTTCAACTCTCCAATGTATATCATATTTATTAATTTGAGTTAATCCTAGCTTCGATTTATTAACATTTGACTTAAATGTAATACAGACACAACCATGTGAGAAGAAATTTCCAAACACCCCTAAATAGTAATAAATAAGAATATATTTCACAAACGTAGCAGTACATACAAAATATGGAAATATGGTAGTGAATTGATTAACCAGATTTCAAATTATATTTTGACATGAGTAAATACATACTGGATTTTAATATATATTTATTCTGTAGATCTCTAAATGTTTGAAATTTAAACTATATGACTTTGCTGTAATAAAAAGGGTACAGTCAGAGATTTAAGTCCCCATCCTGATTTTCCTAACCTAAGTTACTACATCTTTGGCCTAAATTTTTTTTCACTATAAAAATGGTAGCCATCAGGTCCACCTGAAAGATTGCTGCCAGGATTTAGCATAAGTTGTCAATTTGCTAGCATAGAAAATGGAAAATAGATATTCAGATGTCATTTTTTCCTTCTTTCATTTTCTTCCTTGCCATAATTTTTATATTTCTCTAGTCGAACATACTAGTCTACTTACATATCTTAAATGTTAAAAACATGTAACTAAATTTCTATTTTGTTTGAGTGTAAATCTTAAATATAAGGACCTTGAATTTATTGCTCCAGTTTCAAGCCTAATACATTTAGTTTTTATTTTTGTTGTTTTTTGTTGCATGCTACATTTCAGCAAAGTGGCAAAAACATTTATGCCAACTTCCTGAATTCCACCTATATTATGCTTGTGACCTTTTTCATATCTTGGGCTATAAATGGAGTCTTTTTTCTTAATTTGTAGCCATACTATCCCATTCAGGCATTCACCCCACGTATTTTTAAAAATATTCTGAAGCATGACACAAATGTTTCTCCTAGTAATTCTTCATGTGAAAGTTACAATACAAAATAGATCACAGGTATCTACTGTCTGGAAAAATTAAGATGTCTATGTCTGACCTCACCCTAAAACTCTACAAGTAAATAGAAATCCTGGCTCTCACTGACAGTTGCTATTTTCTCTCCTAGTAATTAACAACCTTCTTTGAAAATCTTTCCTGGAACTCATGCTGTCAGAACAAGTAATCACAAATGACACTTCACCTAAAACAAAGCATTCAAGGATTGAGAGATTTGTGATGAACCACATCTTCTTTGTGGCCTGGAGCTCTGCAAAGCTCCACTACGACATTTCTGGTTTCCTGGAAATGACAGTAATCTAGCCACATTGTGGAACACTAGCCCATTCTCTTTACTCAGGAGCTCTTGCTCAACATAAGATTAATTTATTTCCATCAAATCCTTTTCCTTTTTTTAATTATTTTTTTTATTCTTAAACAATTTTTTGAAGTATATCATTCATACATGAACATACATAAGCTATAAGTGTTCAATAAACTTCGTGATATTACAAAACAAACATGCACAACATCACACAGGGCTCCTACACATCACCCCCCACACACACAATCTGCATTGTTGTGAAACATTTGTCAACAAATCATGAAAGAGCATCGTCAAAGTATTACTACTAAATATATTCCTAATCTTCCTCCCCTATACATTTTTCCAAGGATTTATTTATTTGCTTTTATCCATTTTTACCCCCCTGCTCCATTTTTGCTGTTTCTGTGTTCATTCACTGGGCAACTCTCCGTGTCCGTTTCCCGCCCTCTCTTCTCATCTCTCTCCCCGTCTTCACTGGGATTTGATCCTCGGAACCTCCGATGTGGGAGAGAGGCATCCTACTACAGCTCATGGTGGGGGCAGCTGCAGTGTTCAGATCTGCATAGTAGTTTAATCTCTCTGTTTACCCAGTCTTACTTCCTTCTCTCTTTCACAAATGTTGATCTCAAGACACTCCTTAATGAACTTCCTACACAATAAACTCTGCTTCAGTGTCTGCTACCTAGAGAAGTCAATTTGTGATATCTAATTGATAGGGTAGCAAATTGTAGGGCATGTCAGCTGAATAGGCCAATCGTATAATAAGCAAGTATCTTTACAGAAAATATATTGCTTGATTTTCAATGGAGCTGCAAATTCAGAAGCTAACATTTGACTATATCCTGTTTACCCTGTGGATTACCTAATACATTAGATCAAGATGATCACACCCATGTACTAACAATGGTTAGTTGGTTACCATTTAACTTACACGACTGTCCTGTCTCAAATGAAGTATGTTGAAGCGGCTGTGAACAGTCATCATTTCTTCTGCTGACTCTACTTGCATTCATCACATCCCAGCAGGTCTTTGGTTATTCCTGATAATCTTTTACACATATACCCACATCAATGGAGCTGAGAAACGGTAATAAAAGCATTTAATGCTATCTATAATGGGGGTGGGGAAAGTGAGTCATTCTACTTTAGTATTAAGTACTATCCAAGGATAAATGTTGTGAAAGTTGTTTAATAATTGGGCTTTGTTTTCTGGGGCAAATCAAATTCTCATAGCTATATAGAAGGTAAAAAAATATTAGACTATGAATATTGGCAACAGAGCCTGACAACCATTCTGACTAATTTGATCACACACACACACACAAAGAGAGAGTCCATTGATTAGGGTTTTTTTGGTGTTTCCTTTTTTCTTTTTTAAATTAAAATTTGTGTTTACCCAGTTATATTATGCTGTCACACAGGATAGTTCTAAAATCTTGCTCCTACTCTGAGATCCCCTTATTTGTTTTCTTCCTCAAATATATTTTAGGTGTCTTCTAGATAGGAAACAATGATAGTAGGAAGGTTTAAAGTAAGAATTTTAACAAGGAGTTGAAAAACACAAAGAAATTCAGTAGAAAAATTCCTAAATAAGGACATTAGCAAATTCCATGTAAACCTGATGAAAATACGCATTTAGCTCTTAATATTTCATTTGAATATAATCCTTCTATTAATTCCAGTGAAGACTAGAAAAATGGTCTTCTGTGTCATTTCAGTAGGTGAACCTGTTGCACTTTCATGAAAATGAAAGTTTAATGTCTTCCATTCTTGGCATACACTTAGAGAGGGGATGGAACATCAGGTGGGTTTGAATAAGAGGAATGGGATAATGAGCTTTGACCTAAGCCCCCAAGCACAATGTGAATGAATTAGAGGAAACAGCTGCAGTCTGGGGTCTCTCAACAAATTGATGCAGGGATTCCGTGTGACCTGGCTTTTACAATGGTCAGCCAAAGAAATTCCTTTGTTTCTCAAGCACTTTCTTTGCTGGGAATATTCCCCTAGCTTTTCAGCCTCATCACAGACCTGTCACTCCACTTTGGAAGTGCAGTAGCTGTGACTGCCTGAAGCAGTGACACCAAACCAGGGCCCCCATCTGCCTTTTCTTTCACACTATAAATAAAGCTGTTATCTGTAATGAAATGATGGAAGAGGCCCAGAGACAGATTCCACTTGAAGGAAGACCCTTCAAAGATTCACTTGCAAATGGGAGTCATAGAGTAACTTGCAAGTACCTCTAGGAGTTGAGTTGTTCTTTGTAAACTGGAGCGCCATATGCCTGCCTTCACTGAGAATGGAAAGAGGTGAGAATTTCAGCATTATTAGACTAAAGCATTGTTCATAACTGTCATCTGTCCCCGATATAGCCAGGAGTATCGCATTGTTTCAGATGAAGAGCAATGAAGAATATCAATTCCATTAAGATTCTACTTCTAGACCAGACACACAATTCTAGATTTTTATCTTAGAGACTTTAACATAAAGACCTTTCTGTTTACGTAAGGACTTGGATTCAACAAAACAACCAAGGAGACTGGAGATTATATATTTTTACAGCTGGATATCTACACTGAGGGTGGACTATAATGTTTTCACAGTGTCAAGTTACTCTGATGACAGACAGGGTGTGGTAAACTATTGCTGCTGCTTCTTTCAAAGTACAGAGTTTAAGGTACTCTACATACCAAGTGGGAAATGTCTAAGGACCCTCTCAGGTGCCATATCTCTATTTATTCTAAATATAAGATTGTACAACACAAAGAGAACTCTAATATAAATCATGAGCTAAAATTAATAGTACTATGATATTCTTTTATTAATTGTAACAAACGTACCACATTAATGCAAGGTGTGAATAATAAGGGATGTATATGGGAACTCTATTTTCTACATTTCTCTATTTTCTGTAAACCTACAAGTTCTTGAAAATACAAAAGAATAAGATCTAAACAGACAAACAAAATAAACCTAATTCAGTCATGTTAATTCTAATCACACTATCTGAAATAAATTATGATGCCCTATCAGTGAATACAATGTCAATAAATTACGATGCCCAGTCAGTGAATATAATGTCAATAAATTACAATGCCACACACTGGCAGCTGTTGAGAGGCAACATTATAGATTCTTAGACAAATTCATAAATGACAATATTTTCTGTCATGATTTAATTTTGAGACAATTTGGCACTGTTACTGGTAGTGAGTTATTCTGCTTTCGTGATCATTTTATACTCTTTTCACATGATTTCTAGATGCCATCCCTCAAAGCCTTTCAATGGTTTTCTTTAAGTGGTTTCAATTAGCCATCAATTAACTAGTTCCAATTAACCATCCTCTCCAAGAACAGGACAGCGTAATCCTTCTCTAATTATTTGACCTGATTGTGAACTGTGAAAGCGAATGATGTTAATTACTAGGACAGACTAGGAATAAAAGGGCAAGAAAAGTCTTTGATTTTTTGCCCCTTTTTCCCCATTAATCATGTTCCTGTGAATACTTTCCCTTGACTCTCAGAAGGAATTTTCAAAGTATGTGATTTCTCACTTTGGCACTTCCCTAAATAGCAAGCATAATCCAGGCCGTCCCACTCTATTGTTATGTGAACATCCTCAATAACATTAGGGCAGTTTCTTTACATAGTATACCAACATTATTTAACCCAGAAAAATGTCATTAAGGAGTATATTCATTTTCTATCACAGCCTGACAAATTAACACAAATCTTTGAGGCTTAAAACAATAAACATGTATTATCTCACTGTTTCTGAGGGGCTGGAATCCAGAAGCACCATACCTGGATGGTTCCAGCTCAGGGTCTTTTCAGGCTTTCAGCTGGGGCCACAGTCATCTCAAGGCTCAACTGGGGGTGAAGGCTCCATCTCCAAGACGGCTGGCTCACATGGCTGGTGGCAGGAGGCATCGGTTCCTCACTGCACAGACTCTCCACAGGGCTGCTTGATTGTCTTCATGCTATAGCTAAGTTACCCCTGGAAGTAAGCAAGCAGAGTTCAAGGAGGAAGGGGCAATGCATTTTATGACCTGGTCCTTAAAGTCACACACCATTATTTCTGCCATATGTATTTGCTAGAAGCAAGTCTGTTAGTCCAGCCCACACCCAGGAGGAAGACAATTAGGCCCCATCTTTTAAATTTGTGGACATATTTTAAAACGACCACAGAAGGGAATCCTATCTGAAGGCCTATTATTGCAGCAATTTCATATACTAAAATCCCCATCTGGTAATAATCATATCTTTAAAAGGGAGATGATTTACAATAAGAAGTTATTGTAGGTGGTTTTCCTGTGGTTAAATATAGCTAACAAGAACTTGTTACATGTATTGGCACTTCGAGATGATTATTCTAAAACTTTAGTTCAAGTCATTAACTTGACCTAAACAACTGGGAACTTAATACAAAGATGCTCTAACACAATTCCCTTCATATAGTCATCTGTCCAAGGCAACTGTATTAGTTGCTTATTACTACTACAGCAATTTACCACAAATTAGGGCCTTAAAACAACACAAATTTATTACCTTACTTTTCGGGTGTTCAGAAGTCTAAAATGGGTCAGCAGGCCTAAGTTCTTACCGGAGGCTCTAGGAGAGTCTGTTTTCTTGGCTTTTCCAGGTTTTAATGGCCTGCATTCCTTGGCTCATGGCCCCTCCTCTAACCTCAAAGCCAGCATTATAACATCTTCTCTCTTCTCTGAACTCTTGCCTCCTTTTTTTTTTTTTTTTTGATTTTTTTGATTTTTTACTAGAGGCTCAAGTGGCACATGACAGTTCATAAAACGGCTACAGAGGTGGGGGGTAGAAGGAAAACAAAAAATAAACTGGGGTGGAAAAGAAAAAAAAACAGGAAGAGGTAAGTGCGGGCTGGTTCCTTCTCAGCCTGATTTAGGGGAGGGAGTTGGCACCTCTGAACAATAAGGATGGATTTCTTCCTTCAACCCTTGGTAAGGGATAGAGGGAAAAAAAAAAAAAAAAAAGCAAAATTGCCTCCTTCTTATAAGGACTTTTATGATTATACTGGGTCCACCTGGATAATCCAGGATAATCCTCCTACCTCAAGATTGTTAACTTAATTAATATGCAAATTCCCTTACAATGTAAAGTAACATAGTCACAGGTTCCAGGGAGTAAGACATAGCTATCTTTAGGGGGACATTATTGTATCTACCAAAATAGCTGATATTAGAAGGATGTCAGCATCCAATTAAATTGTGGAAAATACCCTGACAGACTTAGTTAACAATATGTGAGAAACACTGAATTTCATCTGTCTGTCAACACATGGGAAGTGACCAATATGATTGATTTTATGTATTGAGATCACATTTGGCCATCATTTCCAAAACTAAGCCCTGGGAAGCTATGAAAGCACACCTGCTTTCAATACTAGTTTCTAGTCAACTTCTTTGATAAACTAGGATAGAAGCCTGACATATGTGCAGGTAAACTCCCAAAACACCAGTTTCTTTACTGCTGGCTGTGATCCCACACTCTTATAGCAACCACCCATAAATAATGAAGAAATACAAACTGCATAGAGAAATGTTCCATTTTGAAATATATGAAGTTTGCCAAAGAAACACTTGATAATTTCTTTTCAGACTAGAAAACAGCTTTCCATAGACAGAATCAGAGAACTTATAGTGTTATGGGACCTAGAAAATTTGAAAATAATATGATCCCTTTCTACCCTCCATGCCCATCCTCTTAATAAAGCAAGCCAGTGGCAGAACCTGGCCTAGATGGCATGCCTCCATACTCCTGGCTCAATGTATTTTTACTTTGTTACATGCCCATCACATAACCAAATTTAATTTTGTTTTTAAAAAAATGTAATTTAATGTATGTGAAGGCCATGCCTGGCACAGAGCACAGGTAGGAATGGCTGTCATGTATTGAGAACTTAACATGTGCCAGCTTCTGTGACAGATACCTTTACATATATTATCATTTTGTATTTTATCTCAACAAGGTAAGAAGTATTATCCCTGCTTCTATAGGAAAAATAAGGTAACAAATATTGAGAAAGGTTAAATAACCTGCCTAAAGTGAGGGTGCTAGGATGTGGCTTGGATCTTTCCTTTTAAACAAGAAAGCTAAAAAAAAAATTTAAAAATAAAAAAACCTTACTGAATTTCTGATAAATAAAGAAATATGCAAGTTGAATAAGCAATTTTAAAATATCTGTGATATAGCATATTATGAAAGAGATTCCTATCAATGTCATACATTAAAAATTACAAAACCATGCAGTGTTAAAAGATTATTTTGTTCATTCAACAAACACTCAATGAGTGTTGAATATGTACCCAGTGCTGTCTTTTATAAGGTGTGAACAAGATCAGTTAGGTTCCATGATTATTTAATAAGTCATAAAATTTCAGGTAGTGACATATTTTTTAAAAAGCATGTAATGTAAGCAAGGTAGGAAGGGAACAGAAATTTAGAGAGGAAAGACTTCTCAGTAAGTTAACATTTGAAAAGCAATCGGAGTGATATTAAAGAGGTAAACATGAAACGGCTTTGCAAAAGGAGTCCCAGGCAATGGGACAAGCAATGTAAAGATCCACATGCAGGCAAACCTTGACCTGCATCAGGCAGCAAAAAATCCATTAAGAGCTGAAGCCGACTGGGCCAGGGATCAAGTAGTAGGACATTAGGCAAGGGCTTGCCCACATACGGTCTTGTTAGTCATTGAAAATACTTTGACTTTTGACCTCTGAATGTGAGGGGAAGTCTTTGGAAAACACTGATCAGGAGACTGAGATGAATGGATTTACATTTTAAACAGATCAAATCTGCTATGTGAAGAATAGATTGTAGTCATGCAAATATGGGGGTAGGATGATCAGTTAGATAGCTTTTGCAGTAATCTAGGGAAGCAATAGCAATGGCTGGAATGAGTTGGTAATGGTGGAAGGTGTGTGAAATGGTTCCGTTCAGAATACAGTTTGAAGATAGAGCCCTTCGAGTTTGGGTTCTCTAAAATTTTATAAGATATATATATAACAGTATAATTTATAAGTAAAATAATGGATTAGATACATTGTCTGAAAAACAAATTGCCTTTTTGCTTTAAAATATTCTTTTGTTGTTGTTGTTGTTGTTTTTCGGCACTTCCTTTCAGTGCTGAAACTCATGCACCTACTTACTGACGATTGTCAATATGGTTTTATTCACTAAAGCAATATGTTTCCTATATCCTGAAAAACAATATATAACAGAACATCTGTTTCTAGCATAAAGAATATTAATTTTTTTCTTGTTGACCATCTCAATATTTCTTAGAAATGGATTAAGTTATAATCTTCTTTTTTTGTCCTGATAAATTAGTAATCAGAAAGGTTGAATGACTCAGTTATAATAAAACAAAGACATAAACAATTCTCAGTTTTCTTTATCCTGAAATATAAAAACCAAGCACTGTATCCTCTATGTGTATAATGTTTTCAATGGACCAGATATAATCCTCTAATTACCATATATGACTTGCAACTCACAAATTCCTTTGAAGTTAACAAAAATGCCTCAGATATGTGAACTGAAAGGACTGTGAAATGTATTATGATTCTTAATGTACTGTTGAAGGTAACATTAATTGTATTTTATGCCTGGTAATTCTAAACACCATATGCTTCCATGAGAGAGCTGCATTACTTTTTCAGATACAGAAATATATGTATTTATTTTTTTCAAATTTACTTATGTCACTCTTGCACTGAATTTACTTATAGTAAATTACTATTTACTATTAAATTTACAAGAATAATTAACAATGCTTCTTTTATGCTTACTTCCAAATACAGTCTCATGGCCTACTAAATCCAACTGATTTACGCAATGCCTCCTTTTCTATTATATCTCTTGGAAAAGTAATGAACTACACCTTTGTTTCTTAAATTAAATTAACTCCTGATAAAGAGCAATACAAGTTAGAACAGAATTTAAAGGCATTGTTTGGGATAGATACAAATGAGCCCCATTTTTTTACATGGTTGTTATAAAATGTTAAGCGTCCTCTTATTTTGATAGTTGTCAAAATTAACTGCTGCAGCACATATTCATGTACACAAGTACATAGAATACCAGCAAAGAAAAATAAAAATACAAGGAAAAAGCTTCTATCATCTCAGACTGGCTGTGGAGACAATGCTATCTCCAAATCTACTCAGGAATGGAGAAGTAGAAAGGATTGCATTCATAAACAAGAATAGTGGAAAAAAAAGCTATATCTTGCAGAAATGAACCAAGGTATTCCTTGAATTTCATTCCAAAGTACTCATGGGAATCTATAATTGTTAGGCTTCTCTTCAGTTTCATGGAAGAGGAAAATGACTACAATGTTTTAAGCAAATAAAGGTTTATGTTTTCATGTAATAGGAAATTTACATGAAATATCCTAAAGTGGGTAATCCAGGGCTGGGGCATCAACTCAAAATAACTCTTACAATACAACAAAAAGCCAAACAACCCAATTTAAAAGTGGGAGAAAAACTTGAATAGATGCTTCTCCAAAGATATACAAATGACCAGAAAGTACATGAAAAGATGCTCAACATCATTAGCTATCAGGGGAATGCAAACGAAACCACAGTGAGATGCCATTTCATACCCCCGTTAGAATGGCTACTATAAAAAAAAAGGAAAAAAAACACAACAGAAAACTACAAGTGTTGGAGAGGATGTGGTGAAATAGAAACACTCATTCTTTGCTGGTTGCAATATAAAATTGTACAGTTGCTATGAAAGATAGTTTGGCGGTTCCTCAGAAAGTTAATCACCGAATGACCATATGATCTGGCAATCCCACTCTAGGTAGATGCCAAAAAAAGTTGAAATCAGGGACTTGAACAGGTATTTGCACACTGATGTTTATAGCTACATTATTCAAAATTCCCAAAAGATGGAAGCAACTCAATTGTCCATCAGTCAAAAACTGGATAAACAAAGTATGTTATATACACACAACTGAATATTATTCAACTTTAAAAGGCATTGATGGAAGCGGATGTGGCTCAATCGATAGAGCTCCCGTTTACCATATGGGAGGCCCCGGGTTCGCTTCCCAGGGCCTCCTTGTGAGGGCAGGCCGGCCCGCGTGGCCCGGTGGGCTGATGCAGCAAGACCTCACAACAGGAAGCAGGTGTGGCTCAATCGATAGAGACCCTGTTTACCATGTGTGAGGCCCCGGGTTCGCTTCCCGGGGCCTCCTTGTGAGGGCAGGCCAGCCCACGCGGCGCTGTGGGCTGATGGAGCAGGACCTCACAGCAAGGGGGAGATAAGCAGACATGGAGAAAACACACAGCGAATGGACACAGCAAGCACAAGCAGCAAGGGGGGAGATAAATAAATAAATAAATCTTTTTAAAAAATAAATAAAAGGCATTGAAGCTCTGATACATGCAACAAAATGGATGAACTTGAAGACATCATGTTGAGTGAAATAAACCAAATACAAAAGGACAAATATTGTATAATCTCCCTGATATGAAATAATTAGAATAAGCAAACTCATTGAGTCAGAATCTAGAATATAGGTTACCAGGGGATGGGGTGGGGATAGGGAATAAGGAGTTAAAGCTTAAAATATAAATGGTTTCTATTTGTGACTATGGAAAAGTTTTGGTAATTGATGGTGGTATTGGTAGCACAACTCTGTGAACATAATTAACAGCATTGAATTATATATTTGAATGTGGTTAAAAATTTTAGATTGTATATATGTTACTAGAATTTTAAAAAAGTTAAAAATAATTCATGGAACTGCACAACTCAAACAGTGAAATGAGGGAAACCAAGGACTAAAATTAAAAGTACAATTGTAAAAATGTGCTTTCATCAATTATAACAAATGTACCAGAACATGCAAGGTGTTAATAATAAGGTGGTATATAGGAACCATGTATTTTATGCATGATTATTCTGTAAACCCAAATTTCTCAATTAAAAAAATTTTTTTAATTAAAAAATGTTAATTGTAGGCTGGGATGCTGTTCTAGCACATCAAACCTAATCCCTACAGTCCTTCATAGCGAACCAAGCTCACAATAAAAGTTCAGTTAAAAAACCACCACCACCACCATCACCATAGGACTGTCCCAACACAGTGAAACCTAATGTAAACTGTGGATTATAATTAACAGTACAATTATAATGATATTCTCTCATCGATTGAAAAAAAAAAAGTGCCATTCTAATGCAAAATGTCAAAAATGAGGGTGAGTATAAGGGAACTCTATATTTTCTACATATTCTTTCTATAAACCTACAACTTCTCTAACTAAAAAAAGAAAAAAGAAAAAATATTCCATTGTATGAATATCTCACATTTTCTTATCTATTCAGCTGCTGATGGGCACTTGGGTTGTTTCCAACTTTTGGCTATCGTGATGAACATTGGTGTACAGGTATCTGTTTGTGTCCCTTCTTTCAATTCTCTGGAGTATATACCTAGGAGTGAAATTGCCAGATCATATCATAATTCTATGTTTAACTTTTTGAGGAATTGCCAAACTGTTTACTACAGCAGTTGCCCCATTTCACATTCAACAATGTACCAGCATACCAGTTTCTCCACATCCTTGTCAATATCTGTTTGCTACTTTCTGATTTTTAATAAAATAGCCATCCCAGTGGGTTTACAGTGGCATCTCATTATGGTTTTTGATTTGCATTTCCCTAATAGCTAATGATGCTGAGCATCTTTTCATATGCATATTGACCATTTGTACAACTTTGGAGAAAGGTTTATTCAAGTCCTTTGTCCATTTAAAATCTGGGTTGTCTTTTTGTTTTTGAATTATAAGTGTTTTTTTTTTTTTTAATCTATGGTGTGATGTAGGGGTCCAATTTCTTTTTTGCCTTTGGATATCTTGTTCTCAGTACCATTCGTTGAAGAGACTATTCTTTCCCCATTGAGTGGACCTGGCATCCTTATCAAAAATCAAATAGCATAATTTGGTTCTTCCAAACCGAAGGGGTGAACAGCCTTTGTGGGAGACCCCAACTTTCTAGTCTTGTTGGGAATAGTAGAATAGTTGAAAAGTGTTCTCAGTCCATTTTCCACTTTCTTTGTTGTGCCTAAGACTGCCTGGGAAACACTGAAAGGCTTCCTGAACCTAATCTTGGCCTTGATGCCAGAATTATTTGTGGCCCCAGAGGTAAACTGGATGAGGCATCAGTTGTTGCAACAGCCTCCAAAGTGTCTGGGAAGAGAAAGAATTGGATACTTTGTTCCTAGGGGATGTTCCCCAGAATTCTCAAGGGGAAGCTGTCCCTCAGGACCTGCTGAGGAGCTGTGTGTCCTGAAGTGCAGATTTCCTTAGGCAGGTAATCAATATGTAAGATACAGGAACCAAATTAGTATAGAAAATTGGGTGTGAATAATAGGAAGTGGAGGGGTGTGCAGCAAACTAGAGGGGATTTGCCTGTTCTTAATTTGCATCCACTCATGGTCCTGTGATTAAGACTTCCCAGTATGAGGGTGTACAGACATTCTCAGGACCTCTAGAGCTGTTTCTCCTGTTGCGAATCTCACTGGCAGAGCAAACAACCTAAAGTTTTGTGGATTCCTTTTGCTTCTTGGCTCATCTCAAGACCATTGCTGCACAGTCAAGAAAACCATATTGATTGACAGAAGTGAGATCCTGTATTTCAGACATGTGGCTTTTTTGACCCAGCCAACTTCTGGTGATTCAGGTGAAAATGAGCTCACCAGTTTTTGCTCACACTTGTATAAATTTTCCACTGAACCCTGCTTTCACTGGGTTCCATTAGTCTTGGTATCCTATTTGCATTTTCATTCATTTCCAAGTGTTTTCTGGTTTCCCTTGCGATATCTTCATTGACCAATTGGTTGTTTGAGGGTGTGTTGCTTAATTCCACGTAAGTGTGAGTTTCCCAAATTTGTTTCTGTTATTGGTTTCTAATTCCACTGTGGTTGGAGAATATACTTTGTGTTATTTCTACCTTTTTAAATTTATTGAAGTGTTTTTATATGGTTTTGAGGCAGGATAGTAAAACAGGGAATCAATAGATGGATCTGGAACCTGGCAAGAAGCCCACATGGACATCGGTACCCCCAAGATGGCTGCTAGGAGAACTTGCGAGAACCCCATTCAGAATGAAATTTCCATGGGAATCAAGGAAATGCCCTGGATATTCTCCAGGGGCCTTATCATTGGACCTTCCCGGGGACTGATGGGTGGGGTAATCAATCAAAACAGCAAATAGTTGGGAATCCTCTCCTGTCCTTAGCAAAGGGGTAGAATAATTAATGGTTCAAAAAGCAAGCACAAAGGTGGAACAACCTCCTGTTCTGGCCTTCTTTGCCCCCACCTGGAATAGCACGCAAGTAAACCTGGGCATTTATAATCTGTAATGGGGAATTGTAGTCTGTAAATCAGCCCTTTTTATCACTCTTCAGCCCCTTTCTCTCTACCTGGGACCCATGATCTGTTATTTTCTCCCATTTCTCTTCTCACCATTCCTTAATAAATTACTGGCTTGCTCTCGTAATTCATTTCTTGTAGCTTAGCCAAGAACCTAGAGAAAATCCAACAACAGTTTCACATATGGTACCTGAGGGCAGGATGAGAATTGCTGATGTACTACCCGCCTTGGAAAGATAGCCCTCTGTCTGGGAGCTCGGGGAAAGGGAGCCCTATGTTCTTGGCTGTACTTGTATGAAGTATAGTTTCTGCCTCATTGAGTTGGGAGGGGATTAGGAGAGAGGGATTTTGGTTTAAATATCAGGCTGTTGCTGTTCTTATGAATGTTTACTTGAATAAATGTTTGTTCGTTTACTCTAAAAAATATATATCAAATGGCCATAGATGTTGGGTTTACTTCTGAAGTCTCTATTGTATTCCATTGGTCTATATTTCTATACTTATGACAGTACCACACTATTTGGTTACTGTAGCTTTGTAGTAAGTTTCAAAATGAGAAAATGTGAGTCCTCCAACTTTGTTCTTCTTTTTCAAGATAGTTTTAGCTATTTGAGGTCCCTTCCAAATTCCCTGTGAATTAGAGGATTGGCTTTTCCATTTATGCAAAACTGGCTGCTGGAATTTTGATTGAGAATGTATTGAATCTGTAGATTGCTTTGAGTAGTATTGACATCTTAACAATATTAAGTCTTCTAACATCCTGTATTTTTATTTGCTAAATCTGGCAATTCTAAGAAGGAAAAACTAACTATTGGACAGCAATTAATATTATCTGCCATAGAACCCATGGAGAATTTCTCCATTCTCATTTTTCTTGTTCATCTCTTCTCCCTTAACATAATCTTACTTGAGTGTTTAACTTCCAAGATTATGTAGGTGGTTTTATAATTGACAACTGAGGCAAAAAGTTGGAGAAAATATTTGATTAAATAAGTTTAAGAGTATAATTAGGCCTATAAACCAATTGGAAACATGCAGGCTGGACTCAAGCAATCTTTTTATTTTAAATAAAGAGATGATAATTAGTTAATAACCAGCTATTAACTAGTTGTCTTACTGAACTCAAACGTTTTCTTCAAAACCTGTCTTGAAATGGCAGTTGCAGGTGAATTCAGAGGCACATTTCTTTTTTTTTAATATATATATACTTTTTAATTTTTTAAAAATATGCTTAGATTACATAAATGTTACATTAAAAATAGAGGGGATTCTCATATGCCCCACTCCCAACCCCTCCCACATTAACATCTTTCTTTAGTGTGGTACGTTTGTTACAATTGATGAACAGATTTTGGAGGCTTGCCACCAAGCATGGATTATAGTTTACATTGTAGTTTATACTCTCTCACACACAATTTTGTAAGTTATGACAAGATTTATATATAATGGCTTGTATCTGTCATTGCAATGTCATTCAGGACAATTCCCAAGTCCCAAAAATGTCCCCATATTACACCTGTTTTTCCCTCAGAACCTCCAGTGGCCACTGCCTCCACATCAATGATAAAAGTTCTTCCATTGCTAGAATCACAATAAGTCTATTCTAGAATACCAGTAAGTCTGCTCTAGTCCATCATTCCTTCCCCAATCCTGAGGATTCTGGATGGTGATGTCCATTCCACCTCTAATTGAGAGGGGGCATAGGGTAAAGACAAATGAGTTTCTATGACTAATAGACTTCAAAGTGAGTCAAGAGGTCATTCCAGAGGTTACGCTTATGCACCTCTTAGCAGGATCTCATTGACTGCCAAAGTAGATACTTCCCCAAATAGTGGAGACATCCAGACACTATAGGCAGGGCAGTCAGCTCAGGAGTTTTGTGCCCTGCCAGTGGGCCCTACTTGGGACTTATGCTCCCCAGTGTGACAGAGTTGGACTCAGTTGTGGTTTCCCTTCACATGGCTCTTTTGCCCCTTCTATTCGAGCCTATCCTTAGTGCTAGAGTTGATAGGTGTATGTCCAAGAGACTTAAATCTGCACATGTGCCAGCTGGCCCTGAATCTCAACAGAGCTGCACATTTCTTTTTAATCTGCACTCATATGATAATCTAGTCATAGTAGATGTTTTGGAAGACTTAATTTTGAATAATGATACATACTTTAATAACTCTTTCATTTCACTAAAATAAGAACTATTATTTCCTCCACCCAATCAGTCAACTTTTTGCATCAAAATGTCTCAGAGAAGTTCAGAAAATTTGAATAAAATCTGAAGACAAAGTTATAGTCATTTTGAAAGCTTATGTATGTTTCTAGACCTTGTTACATAAAGAAAATGTGTTTGTTCTATAAATACAAATTTTTAACACTAGTAATGTGTTGATTTCCCTTTATCCAAAAATGTGCCTCCACTGACAGCATTATCAATATTTTTAAGAGACTTTCTGGGTGTGGCTGGAGAATGTCATGCTTTGATAACACACACGTTCTAAGTGAGGGCAAAAAAAAAAAAAAAAAACTTAAAAAACTTCACATTTTATTCCCTTTATGTTTACATTTTTTAAAATCTCTGTGAATCCAACTAAGATTAGACAGTTTCTCTTAAAATTAAAAAAAAAGAAACTAGAATTGCCAAATTTTGATCAAATGTGTATTCAGAATAAAAATGTTAAACTAGAAAAGTAGAAAAAAGGAAGTACTTCTTCAAGCATGCAGTAAGGATTTTGAGACTTTTCAATATATCTCCTTCATAAACAATTATTCTGAAGAAAACTAGAGTAGACGTCTCTGCTCTTGCAGGTCACACCCAACTTCTGTCTTTTTAAGTACCAAGCTTACCAAAGGAAGTACCTAAAACTTTGTGTGTGTGTGTGTGTTTGTGTGTGTGTGTTGTTTTCCCCCTTGGGCCATATATACTCTATTTACTTATAGAAAGCTTAGTCTGCCTTGCTCGGTGGTATTTTCTTCTTGGTGTATCAGCACTGCCCTCCTCCTGCCTGTCTCACATTCATAGGATAGAAATAACCCAGAACGGGTGTTTTGGGGATATCCAAGTCAACATATGTTGTTGATGCACTTGATCTGTAAACTGGTCTTGCCAAATGCTAACCCTTTGCTCTAAACTCAAGAAGCCAGCAGACCCTGCCTTTCTTCTAAAGAGGGGGTAGACGTCCTCTCTTTAAAGGGTGAAGAGAAGAGAAAGGATGAGGATGACATAAGAGCAGATCTCAAAGAATGAGTATTTCCCCCTAGAGGGGAGCAGGGAGTGAGCAAAATAAAAGGGATCCTGAAAAACTCAATCCTGTTCTCCCACTTTGCCACTGGCCATGCTAATTTATGGGTTCGATGAGGTTTTCCTATCCTTTCTAGTCTAATGGGGATGGATGTGAATCTTCCTTCTGGACCCTCACCAGACCTCCCAAAACAAACCCCCAATTTTTCCTGGCTATTCCAAAGCAGACCTATGATGACTTCCTGTTCTTCGGTGTTTGCAAAATTATGGGTTAAAAAAAATGCAGTAATAGGTGATATTTGGTGGGAAAAAGAACTTTACATGGAGGCATAAAATGTAGATAGATGCCCCAGATCTGCCAATTAAAAGCTGTGCAACCTTAATCATATAATTTTTGTGGTGTTGTACCTTAGGGTAAAAAAGAAAGGTTGATAAGAACGGGTAAGTCCTATCTGAAACCCAGTTTACTCCTCTGGAAAAGGTGATAAAACTTGGAACAAGAAGGAGTTGGGGGGGCATGCTATGAGATGAAATCATGTATGTAAA
>JAQZBX010006010.1:0-54531 GCA_029593785.1 Cabassous unicinctus
AACATCATCAAATATTACTGCTAATAGTCTTTTATATGAGTTTTATTACCTCATTATTATTTTTGAAATATTGAATGTTGTTTTCATGAATATGAGAGAATTTGAATATTAGAAATATGGAATAAAATATAAAAATAAACTGACATAAATAAAAATCAAATAAGTAGCTTTGATTTAGAAGATATAAACTTTTACCATTAAGAATTAATAAGATCTTGATCTTTTGAATCAAAATAGTAATTATTCCATTGTGTAGAAAAAATTAGATAAGTCATTTAAAATTGTACAATTTAGAAAAAAAAAGTTGAATTAATTGAGAAAATTAAGGTTAATTCCAGAACAAAATCTTAAATAAATATAGTTGTTCTCTATTACAAAAATGAAATTATCTTCCTTAGGCATATTGCAGTACTGGTAGCATTGATTCATGTCAGTTGTGTTCCTCATATGTGACAAGCTCTGCATAATGGGTGTTAAAAACAAAGTATCTTCCTAGAACCTCATTTAATATATTTCTTTTTTATAATTTTTGATACTCCAGGAAATATAGAAAATTCCTTCAATTAAAAACCATGTAAAAACTTCAAAGTCCAATGCTCTTTCCTATCAAAAAGAATACATACATCTCAAAATTCTGTCTCCATCTGAGAATCAAAATAACACACATTATCTGAGTTTCATCTCCGAATGTTTGTTTATCAAACCCCCAGTGAATAAAACAAAATACTTAAGTAAGGAGTGATTAGATTGAGGTTAGTATTCATGGGCAGAATAATATACAAGTATCACATTCAGAAGCACTTATTTATCAAATCATTCTCTATTTTCTTCAATGGATATAAGTCATTCCTCTTTAAAGTTTGTGGCAGGTTGGAGTAGCACTGCAAAATGGCCCTGGGGGATCAACACTTGTGAGTGTAAAAGGAGAAGACAGCATAACTAGTATTTAGAAAATAAAATATGGGTCTTTGATTTGCTCATTGCTCTAGAGATTTCATTGATTCTAGATCTTATTAGAAATATTTATATTACAAGTTCATACTGATTATTTCTAGGTTCTTGCATGCCTTTCTTTTTTCCATTATTCCACACTGGAAATTGAATCCAAACAATATGAAAAAAATTACTCACTTACACGACCCTTTAATGCACATAACACTGTTCTGGTTCTTTTCTTCCCCCTAGAATGAGGTGGAATATATAAATTACTCTTGTCAGAAGTTCATTGGAATGCTTTATTTTTCTTTTCAACATAGTTATGTTTGTAATTGAAATATAGTTATGTCATTTGGATCAGTCTGCATTCAATTTTAAGGATTTTTATGACATTTCCTATCTAAATTTTCATTTTTGAATATGTAGAAAATAATCTTCTCAAAGGTAAAATATATACCTGCTTCCCCCCAAAAAATCTCTACTTAGTGAAGTGCCACTCACTTTCTAGCTTCTCTCCCTTTGCTCAACACCTTGTAAGAAACCAGATTTAAGGTTTACTTGTTTATCTTTTCCATGATTCATTCTGCTAAAAGAAGCAGATTTATATATACTGACTTATTACCTCACATTCTACATAATACTTCATGTAATTGACTTTTACACTTATCAGTATGTGCTAGAAATCATTATATATAAATTCATAGATTGTATTAATCATTTATATTCTTTTTCTTATTAGAGAAGTTATGTTTACAGAAAAATAATACAAAAAATACAGAATTCCCACATACTCCATCCATTTTTTAATATTTAGCAATAGTGAAATACTTTTGTTACAATTTATGAGAGAATATATATTCACTTATTCTTACAGGTGAAGATTATTGTGTATACATGTCATAGTTTACACAACAAATGCTCTCTATATTAGGATTAAGATATTTTCAAAAATATTGCTATTAAACAAAAATGAGCAATAAAATTATATTCTGAAAATGTGTTATTATATTATAGGTAATAATTCCTCAGGGCCAATTCCTAACTGATAAGGTTTCTGTGTCTTATGTTAAATGAGTATTCAGTTATTTTTAGCTGTTTCAAATTTATCCTTTATTGGGTTTGTTTTGCTTTCCATTGCTTCATATTTTCATTTGAGCAGTTTCAGGTTCACAGAAAAGTGAAATAGAAAGTATGAGCTTCCACGTAACACCCCCATACATGCAGATTTACCTATTAACATTTTTCATTAATGTTTTACTTTGTTACAATTGATGAAGCAATATTATTATTACATAATTAACTAGTGTCCATACTTCACACTTTGTGTTCTACAGTTCTATGCCTTTATTTATCCATGTTTGTTATATTCTTGCTGTTAACACATATAAAACTAAGATATATGATATAAGATATAACATATATATAACTAAGATAAACATAGATATATATGCTAAAAGAAACAAAATTTTGAGTTCTAAATATTTGAGCTAAAATTCAAGGTTATTTTTGGATTGATTCAAATTTTTTTGCGTTTAGAATTGCATAAAACAAAAAGAGAACATGGCCAATCTATTAAATTTTCAGAAATATGCAAGTACTAATCTATTGGGTTAATCTCACTTCATATGACTTCTTACAAAATTTATCATTCAGGATACCCATATCACTTAACAATTTACATTGTTTTCTAAATAATTTCAATAGAAAGTTTATTCAAAAGTTTTGTCTCTACTGAATTGTTTGCTAAAGTATCCATATAAAGTATTTTATTTACCCTGAATTTTCTGATGTGAAATCTAGCTAAAGCTTTTCCTGAATTAACTTTAGGATTGTTGTTTCCTCAGAATACAAATATTGATGCTAAGAAATGACTGATCCTTGAAGATAAGACTTCATTCATGATACTGATAGTTTTTAAAAATGTGGATTTTCACTTGTCTTATGAATGTTGTATATATAAAACATTTTGTGTGACTTTTCATAAATAACATCTTCAACATGAACTATCTGGCACACCCTTAAGGGGCTTCATCCTATGGTATATACATGTCTCTCTATCAACTGGAATAGTTGATAAAGAGTCTTCCACTTTCATTGTATTTATATTATGAGTTCTCCCATGTTTTATATCACCAGACCATCTACTAAAGAGTTTGCTATGTAGGGAACATGTATATCCATTCTTTCCAGTATGAAATGGCTTAAATTTATCAAGTAGCCAGGATGACTAAAGTCTCTACCAGCTTGATTACAAACTGTTTTATGAGTGTATGAGTTCTCTAGTATGTTAAAGGCTAACTAAAGGCTGAAATTTCTTCCATAGACAAACATTTATAATCCAAGTTCTTCCATGTAATCTAAGTTAAGAACATTGACTTAATGTTTATGGCATTCATAGGGTTCCTCTCCAGTGTGAACTTTCTCATGTTTTCTCAGGACAGAGTATTGAGTGAAGGCTTTCCCACATTGATGACATTCACAAGGCTTCTATCCAGTGTGAGTTCTCTCATTTTGTCTCAGTACAGAACACTGAGTGAAGGCTTTCCCATATTAATGATATTTTTTTTAGGATTTCTTCCCAGTGTGAGTCCTCTCATGTCATATAAGGCTAGAATAAGCGGTGGATACTTTCCCACACAAATGACATTCACAAGATTCTTCTCCAGTGTGAGTCTTCTCATGTTGTCTAGGGCTAGAATAACAGTTGAAGGATTTCCCACAAGAATGACATTCATAGGGTTTATTTCCACTGTGAGTCTGCTCATGTGGTCTAATGCTAGAATAATGGATCAAAGTTTTCCCACAAAGATGACATTCATAACATTTCTCTTCTGTGTGAGTATGCTCATGTTTTCTGGGGGCATAAGAATGAGTGAAGGTTAACCTACATAGATGATATTCATAAGATATCTCTCCAGTTTGAGTTCTCTCATGTTCTTTTAGGGTGGAATATCAAAGGAAGGTTTTCTCACATAGATGACATTCATAGGATTTCTCTCTGATGTGAGTTCCATTGTAATGTGTAGGGCCAGAGCTCTGAATAAACTATTTACCAATTAGATGACACTCATATGATTTACATCTATTGAGAATTTGCTTTTGTTGATTAAACATGATTAGTTCCTGAGTCAATTTTCAAATAGAAAACTGAATTAAGATTTCTTTCCCTTGTAAGTTAGCATATGTTGAGTCATTCTAAATCTGTGAGTACAATCTTCAGGCAATTCACTACAGGTAATACCATTCTTCTGAGTATGATATTTCTGCTTCTGAGAAGTAGATGAGAGAATATAAAAGGCTTTTGTTTATAAATATACACTCATTACATATGGCTTCAAGAATAAACATTCAATAACAATCTCCAATTAAAATCTTTCCAATTGTAGCTAATTACTATATTATTCTCTTTCTTGCACACAGATCTTCTCATTTGTAGCATCCCAAATGCACAGCTATCTCATCAATTTTGAAGACTTTATATTGTTTAAAAGATGAGGTATATGAGCCAAGTTTAGGCAATGAGCTTTCATACAAAACCAGGTTATACTTTTGTGTTCAAGTTAAGTTTTCCCTCAATTTTCTGGATTAGCACTTGAAACTAGCTTACTTAAATTTATATAATTGAACTAAAATCCAGATTTATTCCACCCACTGGTTTCTATTTGTAAGACCAGTGTTCACACCCATGAAGCTTACTAATTATGTGATTGTAGATGTGTCTTTCCTACACATAAGTTGTATGGATGACTGTTCTTTTTTTTTTAAAGGCCGATTTCACTTACTGAATTTTGGTTTTGGAAAAATCCAATTCCCTCTCTCCACAGTTCCTTGCCTTGTTCCAACTGGGAATATACATCTGATTTGCAGACATGATGTCCCAATAAGACCAGATGACTGATATTCTCTAGCATCACATCATTCAAAAGCTTTCTCTGGGATGTGTTCAGCAATGCCCACTCTTCCTAGGTTAAGTCTTTAATTGCATCTTTCAAGATTATTAACTCCAGGAGTTGCATGGTCAATAGCACATTTTACAACACTCTTCCTGTAGCCTTTCATTCACAACCAGAAAAGCAGTGGACAGGCCTGAATAATCCCAGAGTCATGAGCATAACCTCCATGCATCCCATGAGAATGAAGCATTTGTCCTTCCAGTTGTATTTTATCTATTTTCTCAAACTTCAGTATATTAAAAATGATATAAAATACAATACAAATAAAAATTTAAATATATTTCCCTTCACTATTGTGTGTTTTTTAATGTAGATTATTATTTTCATTTTTATGTAGTCAATTCATACATATTTTCTTTCATCATGTCTCTATTTTGAGATGGAGAAAAACCTTACCCAAATTAATTACATATATTTACACACCCACCAGCAATAATGAAAAGTCCAGTGCTCCACAAATTGTTTGTTTCATTTAGATATTTGTGTGCTGTGTGATGTTATTATAATGTATAAATTTTATTTACATTTTCATGAGTCTTAAAAGTGTTGAATAACTTCATATTGACTGTTTGGATAGCTCCGTGAAGTACATATTTATGGATTATGCTCATGCTTCTATTTGGATTATAGTATTTTTTACTATTGATTTTTAGAAATTTATTATGTAATGTGGGTATGTGATTTTTATCAGACATTTGTATTCTAAACATCTTTTTAGGCTCTCTGGATTCTCTTTTTACTCTTTTAATAGTGTCTGTTTATGATTAGACATGATTAACTTTGAAATAATCCACTTCACTTCTTTCTTCTTTACAGTTAGTGCTTTGTGTATCCAGTTTAATAAGTCTTTGTCCACCTAATTTCATGTAGACATCCTTCTATGATTTCTAGTAAAATGTTATTTTTTACCATTCATATTTAGATTTGCATCCATCTATAATTTAATTACTTATGTGATGTGAAATAGTAGTCAAGGTTATTTTTCCCCCCATTTTGATATTCAATTGACACAGTGCCACCCTGAAAAGGCTCTGTTATTGTTCAATTTTTTTTCTATAGCAATAATGTTACACTGTCTTAATCACTATAGCTTATTAAAGGGCTAAATATTTTGTACATGTTTTCTAATAGCTTAGTTCTTAAAAACTGCCTTAATTATTCTTAGCCGGGCTTCTAACTTGCAACAATGAATGGCTCTGTGGCCTGCACCCACAGTAAGAGGTATTCATGTTGTGTGGTCAGTATGTGACTTTTAAGCTGTGCAGGACTATGTGAGGGGGAGTGTTAGGACTGACAAGTCCCAGTTGTAGATCTACTACCTTCATATTTTATGATTTCCTTTTTTTAATTTAGCATTTGCAGAGTCCTTCTCCACTGTCTATCATCTTCTAGAGCTCAAAGCAATTAGGAATTGTCCTCTAATTAGTTGTTTCTGAGGGGAGAATTTTTCAGGGGATGCCTTATGTCACCATGTGATGGGTAGGCTAATATGTCAACTCAGCCAGGTAATGGTGCTCACTTATTTGGTCAAGCAAGCACTTGGCCAATTGTAATAAAAGGGCATTTCATTAACTTTAATTATCAGTGAGTTGATTGCATAGATGGCTGGTTAGATCAGAAATGTCTCATGTCTCTTCCAATCAGCTAAAGCCCTAAAAAGGGGAAGAGATTTCAGCATTTAGGGAGAGAGAATTCCCATCTTTACTTTGGATAACCAGTGTCTCCTGTGGAAAGACCTTCATCGGAACCCCTGGTTTGCAACCTACCTTACAGAATTTGGACTTGTACATTCCCATGGTCATGTAAGACTATTCTATAAAATTTAATAATATTTACAGATACCTCCTGTCAGTTCTGTTTCCCTAGTGAACCCTGACCCTACACACCATGTTGATGATATCACTCCAAGACTCAGTGTCTTTTGATAGTTCTGACTGTGTCATATCTCTGATCACTCCCCAGTAGCTTCTGTTTTCCCATTGTCCCTCAAAGTTTCCTCCACCATCACTTCCCTCCTACTTTTCTCTCCTACCCTTATTTTCTAATTTCTCCCACCTTATCATATCTGGGTAAACAGTAAACCTATAAAGGAAAATTAGTTATCAAAAGCAGAAACATTTTTAAAGGAGTAGAGAATTCTCAAGGGCACTCATTCTAAATTATAATATTATTTATCTTCATGTATCCAAAGGACAAATTAAAATGGGATAGATTGCATAATTAATAGCAAATTCAAATGATAATTGTGTAGAAACTACTGTATGATGGATTGAGCACTGAAACTTTAGATTTCAAGATAAGTGGACGTTGAGAAATGGACAAAAACTACAATAATATGCTAGGAAATTTCTGGTTCAGTATAACAAGGTCACAAGCCTTGATCTTCCATTCTTCTTGACATTACAAGAACAGATATTAATTAACAATCCCTTGAAAAATCATGAAATAAGGGGATTGATATATCTTGAAAAGACCACAATGTAAACTATAGGTGAATAAGAAATATTATTGGAGCAAAAACCCAGGGTATGTGTGCAATTCTGTAGCAAAGGAGAGCGCATTTTTGGTTGGGGAGTGGAGGATGGAGATGTCTCAAAGCATGTTTAAACTCAGGGTTGGAAAGTGAATTCATGGATACAAATAAGAAAGTGGTCAACAGTGGGGACTTGGATGGGAAGTTCTGCTAAAAATATCAGTTAGTTCATCACATCAGTTCACCCCTCATTTCCTTTATTGAGCAGTTGTGGGTACAAACTGGAAGAACCAAAAATATTCATCTTAAGGCTCTTGAATTCTCCTCAACCTAATGTGGAGTTTCTTGAATATTCTTCCTGAAATCCTGCCCATAACTAGAATTTCAGGGGGAAAACAGCTATAAGAAAAAACACACAAAGAAATAAACCCTCCCTCTTCATAACACTGCTAAAGATATTACACACAAACTTTTTAGAAAAATCTCCGTAGCCCTACATTCTTTAATATTAAAAATATTTAAAAACCTACAATAAAATACATGTAAGATTGTGGCTAAAGTATGTGAACAAAATAATTGACTCCTGAAAGAAAAGATATGTTTGAAAAGAAAAATTCAACATTAGAATTGTTACATAAAGAATGTATACAAAGAATACCCTAGAAAATATAAAAACTGAATACAAGAAAATAAAAACTGAATACGAGAGAATAAGAAAATACTGAAAACAACAATATGTGTAAATAAAAGTCTAATGCTGCTAGAGAGAAAAAAATCAACTAAAATTTACTGACTGGTATCAAAATTTATAGAAGATACTGGAACAATTTATGAAACTTGTAAATTGAGATGATGTTTTCTCTAAATTTCTTTACCCAACAAAATCAAGTGTAAGGGTAAAATACTTCTGTTTGGTATGTGAAGTTTTATGAACTTTATCTCCTATGTATTATTTCTGAAGAATAAATAAAATTTTAGTTTAATAGCTGCACATGAACTCCCAAAAGATATTAATTCAAAATAAAATATATATTGGAGTATAAGAAAAATTAAAAATAAAATAAATAAGTCCCATCCAATCAATGCAAAACTTACCTAAGTATTTTGAATTGATATTAATATTTAGGAAAGCATATATTTTAATAGAAAAAAGGGGAATCTGAACTTAATGTGATAGAAAGAAGGAGAAGGAGGAGGAGAAACACAGAAAAAATAATTATAATATGGAAAAAGGAAGAGAGTGGACAGGAGAGCAAGAGGGAGAAATGGAAGGAAAGAAGAAGAGAAAAATGAGGGGAGAAATGAAGTAAGGAAGAAAAGTAGAAAGAAAGCTATATATTCAATAAGAAGATAGCCAAATATAAGTATGATTTTGAGAAACTGATGGAGTATAAAAAGAAATATCAGTATCCTTTAGTCATAGCAATATCTTTTTGAAAGGCCACAAGTTTCATGGTTTTTAATCCAGCTCAATCATTTTCTTTTTTCTGTGGTCAATATTAGTAATTTTTGATAATGGCTAAATTTTTCAACATTTGACTCAAACTTTAGATTAAAACAAAATTTTGTTGTTGTTTAAAAAGAGAATTTTACTGTTATCAACATTGAAATTAATAAGGGAAAATCTTATGGTCAAGATGGATGACAGCATCAGAATAGGTAAGCAGGGCTAAACTCTCAAAAAAAATGAAGGGCAAAAAGGTGTCCAAGGAAACTGCTTTGGGGGTCTGCAGACCAGGAGAGCATATGCAAACCCAGAAATGTGAGGGGAAAATTGACAAAGAAGTTGAATTGAAAACTTTGGGTTATTAACCCTCTGGTCAGGAATGGCATCCATCCCACAACCTCAAGGCAAACAGCCAGGATAAAACCCATGGCTCACTGCAGTTGTCTGATAGGAAAAAAGATGTCCTCTTCCCTGGGAAAATGGAGAGAGAAGTAGAGGGTGGAGAGTGGTTTCTCTTCAGAAAATTTTGGCAAGCAAAGCCCATTCTGAATCTTGGCTTGGGCTAGACCAGAATCACAGGCAAGTGGAGTTTGAAAGAGTCACCTCAGTGGAAAGATTCACCAATGAGCACCATCTGATGCCTGGAAGGGAACCTGCAAGGAGAAAAACTGTTTTTAGTTTCTTCTTATCCCAAATTCCACAGAGAAGATCTGTGCCCCATTAGTGAATCTGTGGACCTATTTTGATAAGTTAAGATGGGCAATTTTAAAAATGTAGAATAAGTGGAACCAAAAATCTAAGAATAGGGCAGCAGGTGTAGCTCAGTGGTTGAGCACCTGCTTTACATGCATGAAGCCCCAGGTTCAATTCTGAGTACCTCCTAAAAAATAAAATCAAAGAAGATCTGTGAAACAAAATCACTAAGCAACAGAGAGAAATTGTGTATCAGAATAAAATTACCAACATATTAAGATACCAGAACTTCAGAAAAAAATTGCAAGTGGTACTAAGAAGCAGGAACATATGGCCCAGCCAAAGGAAAACACAAAAAATCCTAGCAAGACAAAGGATTTAAAACAACTAATCAATGATAATCACACAAATATCATAAATCAATTCAGAGAGTTGAAGTAAAATATGACTAAAAAGATAAAGAATATTAAGAAGACACTGGGTGAATATTAATAATAATTTGTAAGCTTACATAGAAAAGTAAGAGAGCTTATGGGAATGTAAGACACAATGGCTGAGTTTAAAAGTACATTAGAGGGATCAAGTGTAGCTCAGTGGTTTGAGGACTTGTTTCCCATGTATGAAGTCCCTGGTTCAATCCTTGGTACCTCATTAAAAAATACATTAGAGGCATATAAGAGCAGATTAAAAATGGTAGAGGACAGAATTAGTGAAATGGAGGACAGATTATTGGAAATTGAAAAGACAGGAGAAAAGAGAGAAAAGAATGGAAAAAATGGAACACGGTATAAAGGAATTGAATGACAATGTGAAACTCACATTTCAAATTGTTAGTTGTCTTGGGTGAATCCAATGAACTGGAGAGGAGGTGTTGCAACTCTGCTGAGATTTGGGGCTCAACCAGCACATGAAAAGAGTAAATATATGCCTCTGGGATATATATTTTTAAAATATTAAAGAATTTTAATACTTTTTATAGTTTTAATTAAAAGGGACAGAAGAGCCATGTGTTGGGGAACTATAAATGAGTCTAATGCTGTTAACATTGGGGAGCTTAAATTCCAAAGTAAGGCCCACTCACAGGGTGCTGAATTGCTGAGCCTATCTGCCCTGCTTATAGTGTCTAGATGTATCTAGAGCCCTCAGGAGCCCTGCTGTTTTAGGCACTGTTTACTGTGGCAGTCAATGAGATCCTGCTGAGACATGTCTAAACATAACCTCTGGAATGACCTCCCAACTCACATTGAAATCTCTTAGCCATAAAAACTCATTTGCATTTAGTATTTCCCCCTTTGCTTCTTTTAAAGTGAGAGACTTTTTAAACAATAAAGTTAACATAAAGTACAAGAAATTATTTTAATAAAACTCAGTCTTTTACCTTTTAAACCAGGGGTTTTTAAGGGGTCCATGAGCTAGAATTGAAATTCAAAAAACCATTTTTCTTGTAGGGACATGTTGGTGTGGGTGTGATATATTTATTAAATAATACACAATATAGTGTGGACTTAGTAGGGGGTCCATGTTTTTCACCTGATTGGCAAAGAGGACTATGGGAGGAAAAAAAGGCTAAGAACCCCTTTTAAAACTGATTACTTAGGAGAAAATCACTTTTAAAATTTTACTAAAAAGAGAATAATGATTTAAGAAACTTCATCACCTTAAGAGGGAGAGATCTAAATTTTAGTTTTGTATCATTATAAATTTTGAGACTAAGTCTTTTAATATTTTATAGATAGACCCATCTAATCCTACACAGCCTTGACCACAAAAATTGCTGTTCTCTGAACCTTCTTTTCAACTTTCCATTTGATTATTTTCTTTTATCTTCTGAGGGTTCCCAGTTTTTCAAGCATCATGAGCATATTTCCTTTACTTCATTGGACATAAATATAATAGAAACACTAAAATCCTTGTATTCTTATTTCAACCTGGGGGACTTCTTAGGAAAGGTTTCTCTTAAAGGTGTTTTGTTTTGTGTTTGACGTACCAGGGCCAGGGATTGAACCCCAGACCTCATATGTGGGAAGCTGGTGCTCAACCACTGGGCCACATAGGCTCCCATGAGTTGGTTTTGTCATTTTGGTTTGCTTGTTGTTTGCTTTTTTTGGTTTTAGGAAGCACCAGGAACTGAACCACTTAAGCCACATCCACTCCCTCAGCCATTTAATTTAAGGAAAAAATTACTTCATTTTTCCATTAATAAAACAGTATTCTATATAGTTTATAGTTCACATACTTTAGTTACCAAAATGATTTTGAAAGCTATCTCCAAACATCTTACAATATCCAATTACCATCAATCACAATAATGACAATTCAGTAAAAGGGAAACACAATTTCTGTCTTCATTTTAAAACTTAGTAGAAAATAAAAATAACAAAAATACTGTTTTTAAAAAAATACATATTCATGATAGAAAATTCAAACTGAAACTATGTTTAGAAAATAAAATGCAAAGTTATTTTCTATGGCTCTCCTTACACCACTTCTCACCCCTCATTTATTTTACCTGGTGGAAATTGTTAATGATTTCTCAGCTCTAATAAAATATGTAGCATAATAATGCAATGTATAAATCATGTTTTTTAAGTTAATGGGATTATTAATTTCTGCCAAGTATTTCCCCACAGGAAAGATTTAAATGATAATTGCTAGTATTATTATACTTTCAATAACAGTGCTATTAACTTTTTCCATTCTTGCCTTTCCTTAAATGGCAGCACCTCTGTGCCCTACTTGAGTGAAAATAAACTCTTTCCAGTGGTGCTAGGTAAATAAGGTGAAACTTTTGGAAGAAAATTGTTATATTAAACACAAAACAATTCGATAACATTATTCAATGAACAAAAGTTTGTTAAATGAGTAAATATAGAAAGTTTATTAAATGAATGAAGAAAAATTGAACTTAAAAAATCCACATCACTACTTTTCACATTCTCAAATGTGAATGTGAATGTATAATATGTATATATATATTATATTAATATATTAATTCATTGAGAAGTAATAGTATATACAAGGAATTAAAGGCACTTTCATTACAAGATATATTAATATTTTGAGACCTTAAATAAGACTTTCTGATTTCCCAAAGGTGCATTGTCCCTTCTTTGTGTGATTTTTGGTCATCTCACTAGGTCACCTTTGTGGGAAATGGTGCCATTCTCCTCCTTAACTGAGCAAAAGCTGCACACACCCATATATTACTTTAAATAAGTAAAAATACTTATTTAACTTTATACCCACATCTACTAATTTGGCTTTTTTATAACAAGGTGTAGGAGAAATAAATCTATAACCTCCTGATAAAATCACTAAGGTGGGTTCTATATCAAACCACAAGAAAAATGTGTATCCTCAAGAAATGATAATAAATTATCCCAAATTTTGCCCTTGTAAATCAAATATTGGTCTTATTTTATAAATGCAGAATTTGTTCATGTGGGGAGGAAATACATATACTAACAAACCCTTCATTTCTGCAGACATAGTTACATCCCAAGTATTTGCCCATGTAGTGAGAAAAATAAGAGTGATATTTTCATTAATAATATATTGGTGACATAAATATTCTATAACTTTCTTTATTAATAAAATGGAAAAAGAGCTTATGTTATAAAATGAAAAAGTCTGTCTGAAGTGCAATTTCCACCTGTTTGTGAGATTACTAGTTATACATATAAGCATATAAATATATAAGTCAGACACATTGAAGTCTGCTTGTACCACATTAATGAAGGATGTTGTTAAAGTGGGAAAGCATGGGAGGGGTAGGGAGTGAGGCATATGGGAATCCCCTACATTTTTTATGTAACATTTATGTAATGTAAGTATCTTTAAAATACAAAAATAAAAATAAATAAAAGCATGAAACATGAAATGTGGCTCCAGAGATAGGGTTGTGGAGCTAGGTTTAGCCCATTGGAAATTATCCAGGAATTAAGCTTTCTTGTTACTTATGTGACTTACACTTTTATATGTGGTAAAAGGCATATGTACCATATATGAAACTGCTTTCTATAACAGATAATTGTTTTAAGTTTCCACTATATAGACAAAAAGAAAATGAAATTATTAAGCAAAAATAATATTTATAGATGTTAGACTTTATGATAATTCAAAACAATCTATTTAGGTGAATCAATATCAAGGAAATCATACATTTAAAATTACTTAGTAAAAAGGTTATTAAATTGGCCTTTAAAATGTATTGCTAAAGGAGTGCTGTCTCCCCTTTCACCTTAAAATACCAGACTGATAGCTCATAACTATAGGAAACAAAAAAACTCTTCTAGAGTTTAATTTCTCCCCCTGCTTTGTGACATCCATGTTAATTATTAAGTCTTATAGATCAAATTATCTAGGAAATATATATCAAGTTGTAGGGTCAGAAACATGCTTTAGAGTAGAAATTTACATGCAAAGAATTTGTACACCAATGTGTGGGTATGCACATTTTTTTAGGACTCAGTTTCTTAAAATATTTATTTAGTGACATTATATTATTATTAAAAATACACACATTTCTTTACCTAATTAATATTTGTTTGGAACTGTGGTAATTTTCACTTTATACTAACATCTTTGTAAGCATGTAATTATTTCTTTTAGCTTTGAGAAGCCAGAATTTAGCACAGAATTTTCTTGCTAAAATATGATTATGAAATCAGCTTGCTATAAATTTGAATGTCAGAGATGTCATTACCAATACAAGGTTTCAACCATATCAAATTAAAATGATCCAGCCAACAAAAATGGATTGGTAAAATAAACAAACTTTTCACTTATATAGAGAGTTCATACTGAAATTTATGTTATAATTTATATTATGCCCCATTTCCCATATGGAAAAACAATTAGGACTCTCAAAATATGCTTCTCTTCTTGAAAAAACCCAATCATTACAATGTCATAATGGACATTTATTTTATAAATGATCAATTTAATCTGTTGAAATAGAAATCTAAGTTGTATAATAATGACAATTTTGTTTCCTTTAATGTTCTAGGGAAATATACAAGAAAAGTTTTTCCAGGAGTTGTTTTGTCAGACAAAAATAAACACCTCTTTGATGTCATTAGGATAATTTTTCTATACCAGAAAAATCATTCCCATAAAATATGATTATGAAATCAGCTTGCTATAAATTTGAATTTTTCATGAAAGACAGGTAAACTTTAACAACATCTTTAATATATTATTACACACTTATATATATCATTAAAACTACCTTGCACATGAAAAATGGTTTTGTTACAGTTTAGGCTCAAATGAGTGGGATTTCAACTTTATTTTAATATGTAACTTCAAATTCAATATTCCAGCAGTGCATTGACTACCAATGACCTTGTAAATCATTATGAATTAATTAATATTAATTGAAATCACACTTAAATATATATATATATTTAAAAATCAGTATTCATATCAATTATTCAAATTCCAATTAAACAACAATAAAACACTTCACAGTACACTTCTGTACATCACCAGTTCATTTTTATAATTCATATTTCCCATAGTTAAAATCCTGATTCCCAAATATTGCACTATATTTAATCATTTTCTATAGCTTAAAATAAATACTCTTTGATCCTTTAATAATTATACTGGTGCTACTGAAACCACCTAAAATGCTGTTAGCCTCCTCAATGTCTCCCCACCAAAACTCATTAATAAAAGTTTCTTCTCCTTTTAAGCTTGTTTTGCAGGCCAATATACCCAAAGTATGTGCAGAAAGCTGCAATTTTGGCCTTATATGGCCTTCAACACCCCATTCAAATCCAATCCAAAGTCCTTAAAAACAAGAATCTTGTGGAATATTTGCCTTTACCATATTTGGGCAAATTTATGCCTAGTCAATCAAACCACACCAATGTCCACCTCCCATCCCCATAAAAGATCTCCCTTAGCCTTCATGTCAGGGAGACAGATTTGAGACTTTCCTCCTGTCTCCTTGCTGGTCAACTGGACAATAAAATTATTTCTTTTCTTGAAATCATGGTGTCATTGCCTTGAGTCCTGTGCACATGGGGCAATGAGCTCTTGCTCACTAACAATACTACTACTGTATTAGTCAGCCAAAGGAGTGCAAATGCAAAATCTCAGAAATCTGTTGGCTTTTATAAAGGGTATTTATTTTGGGGTAGAAGCTTACAGTGACCAGGCCATAGAGCATAAATTACTTTCCTCACCAAAGTCTATTGCCACGTGTTGGGGCAAGATAACTGCTGATGTCTGCCAAGAGTTCAGGCTTCTTGGGTTCCTCTCTTCCCAGAGCTCTGTTTCTCTCCAGACTCAACTGCTGTGCTCTCTCCAGAAGGCCAGCTGTAGACTATCAGGCAAATGGCTCTGTGTCTCTCCCCAGGGCTTCTGCCATGTCTAAGGAGCCATCTTTATTCCTCTGTGTCCTCCTGTATGTTTACTTCCCAGGCTCCAGCTCAAAACACTCCCAGCTCCCTTTTCTGCAGTGATATTTCTCTGCAGAAAGGGGGAGGGACTCAATGTCCTACTGATGTGGCCCAATCAAAGCCTTAATCATTGTTTAATCAAGTAAAACCTCTGATTTCAATACACCCAGAAGAAAAGACCAGTTTACAAACATAATCCAATAAGTATTTTTGTAATCCATAAACAAAGCCAATCTGCTACAACACTAACAAAATTTCCCAGTTATTTGGAAGTCATTTTTCTATTTAGTATCTATGTCACTAAATTTATATACTTAGCATAAGTTATTAGAAATAATTCTCTTTTTAAATTTTCTTTATGACCATAATAGGAATTTGATGTACAATTAGGTTAGTTTTCCTCTTTGCATTCTGTTAGGACTTGCTTTTTCATGTATGTAAATGTAAATTTTATTTTTAAATAGAGATATGTCCAGTGTCATAAATACATATAAAATATACTCAGAATTTTCACCACAAACCTTATTACTCCCACCCTCCCTCTAACCAAGACAACTTCTTTTGGGTTCCGATACACTGTATCAGTGGATCTGAGTACAATTATGTATGTGTATGTATATTGTATGTATGTGTATATATATTATTTTTTCTTATTTTCCTTTCTTTGATACATGAAAGGAGGCCTGCTATATACATTATTTGCTTCTTATCTTTTATTTTTATTTAAAAATATATTATGAAAGTCACTGAATATTAGTTTATAGAGTAGCATATTCTTCATTTGCTATTACAATTAATAGTCCTTTGGTTGAGTGAAAAATAATTTATACAACTATGAAGGATTAACATAACATTATTTATTAATTATACCTTATTTTAATATGTATAGACAGATGTGTAACTTACACATATACATGTGTACATATCATATTTATAATGTTGTTAGATTAAAGTTGACATTCTAGGCTAAGGGCATGATGTAATTTTGTTGGAGAACATCCTAATCACATCAGATATGTTCTAAAGTAATTAAAAATGAATTGTAAGGATTTTGCAACCTACTTTCAAGTGTTTAAAGAATCATTGAGAAAAAAATGTTTATATTTTAAGAACATTGGAAATTATAAAGGCAAGATGGCATCGGTTTAAGTGGGCACTCACCATCTCTCTCACAAAGGATGGCTGATTGGGGCAGGATCCTGCCCAGGTGAGCTGTTCTGGGAGCCCATGCAGTGGGAGCCTTTTGGGCATCGATCTGGAGGCAGCTGGACAGGGGATAGATTTCTCAAGATAAAATCATGAGTTTTTAACCCCACATCTAGAAATCATGGACAGCTAAGCCCCACCCTCAGGGCAAGGGACCTCCTAGTGAGAGGGAGCATTAGATGAGAGAGGGAAGGTTCTGGCAAGAGGCAGAGAGGGGTTTCCTTTCTGTGGGTTAGGTTGCCTGGACCCCCTTTGGGCTTTGGGGAGCACACTAGCCAGCTTGAAGTGGCACCAGGCTGAGGGGAGAGGTGAATCTGCTGAGGCAGGCCAATTTACCTAAACAAACTGGGATACAGAGGATTGGCCTGAGAGAAGGTGGAGTCAGCCAATTTAATAGTTCTGTGCTGAGGACTTTCAAAATTTCAACTCCCCTAAGGGAGTCAGGCAGTGGCAAGCACTTAATAAGTTTCCAAGAGCCTATTTGGGGAGGAGGGGATGGTCTAGAAGAGGCTTGAAAATCATTTCGATGTGGTGGTGTACTCATTCATCAGGGTCCCATTTGAATTTCAAAAGGAAACTCAACCTGACAAGCAGAGGGGAGGGGAGATCAGCTCATACAGCCTGCTGAATTCTGCTGCCCTAGGAGAGAAAAACCTGCCCAGGGGAAAGTGACTGAATAACTTTCTGAAGAGCTAACTGACCCAATTAAAAAGGTAGCTCAGTGGAGGAATTTCTGCCATGAATATATGAGGTCCCTAGTTTGATTTCCGGCTCCTCTAAGAGTAGTGATCCACCGGGATATCTAACATCCAGCTGATACCATAGGACAGGGAAAACATAGACATTATTTTTGTACTAGCTTCTTTTGTGACCCTTATTTTTCCAAAAAAAAAGAAAAAAAAAACTTACTTAAAAAAATTAACTTAGGTTACTTGCTAAAACCCGACTCAAAACCTGCAGAGAGAAGCCTTCAGGGTAATTGATTGATGAACACAGGCAGCCTGCTAGGCTCCACAAGGGCCCAAGAAGGAACACTGTTCTTCCTTAGCTTTGTTTAACTGCTTGCTAGTGTGTGTGTTTAGGGTTTTTGTTGTTGTTTTGTTTGTTTTCTTTTGTTTTGTTTTTTGTTTTTCTTTACTCTTCCCCACTCCCCCCAATTTTTTAAAAATTAGGGGCTGCTAGTTTTCTCTTTACTGTGCTTCTTCTTCCTTGATTTCCCATTTTCTGTGTATAGTGATTTTGTCTACCAACACTATCTCTTTTCCTTTTTTCATTTTTCTATCTTCTGCTTTCTGTTGTGGTACTTACATTATACTTTTTTTATTAGTCTTCAACTTTGCTGGTTTCAATTTCTATCTTGTCTATTCTGGTTTTTTTTTTAATGAACTTTTTTCTTTCTGTCCTTTCTTTTCTCTCCTCTCTCTCCTTATCATTCTGGCCTTTTAAATCATTCCATATATTTTTCATTATTTGGTTTCCCATTTCATTGTATGTACTCCACTTTTTTTTTCTATTACTCTACACTGCTTACATGAGTTAAATATACTATTTGCTAAGTCTCATATGGCCCCTTTTCTAACTGTTATTATTATTACTATTATCCTTTTTCTTTTTTACTTCTTTCAATTTCTCTGGCCCTAATCTTTTTCCTTTAAGGGAACATGGAAAACAGCAAGGAAATAGAACAAGAAGAACAAAGTGCCAAAGAGAAAACTTAACACACAAAAAAATAGCACCTAAACAAAACTCTAGAGCAGAGAAAGAAGCTAATCAACTGAATAAATCCATCAATATAAACAATGACCAGAAGGCAAAAAAAATTACAAACCATACTAAGAAACAGGAAGACATGGACCAGTCCAATGAACAAACTAAAAACCAGAAAGAGATGCATAACATTGAAGAACTAATCAAAGCTGTCCAAACAAATATCATGGACCATCTTAATTAAGTGAAGGAAGAGATTAACGATATTAAGAAGACACTGGGAGAACATACTGAAGAAATTGTTAACATACATAAAAAAATAACAGATATGATGGTGATGAATAGCAAAATACAAGAAATCAAAAGTAACACTGGAATCACATAACAGCAGATTTGAACAGACAGAAGAAAGAATTAGTGATGTGGAAGACAGTACATCTGAAATCAGATAGTAGATCAGATAGGTAAAAAGATAGAAAAACCAACAGGGACTTAGGGATTTAAATGAAAACATGAAATGCACAAACATATGCATTATAGGCATCCCAGAGGCAGAAGAGAAGGGAAAGGGAACAGAAGGAGTGTTGAAGGAAAGAATGACTGCAAACTTCCCATCCCTATTGAGGGAGACATATATGTCAGGAAACACAATGCCACTCTAACAGTATAAGTCCTAACAGGCCTACTCCAAGACATAATTCCTAGAAACTCACAAGCAGCCTACATTGATGAAAGAAGAAATTGATGAATTCAACATTCCAATTACAAGTAAAAAGATAGAATCAGTCATCAAAAACCTCCCAACTAAGAAGAGCCCAGTACCAGATGGCTTCACAGGTGAATTCTACCAAACATTCCAGAAAGAGTTAACAACAATCCTTCTTAAGCTCTTCTAAAAAATAGAATTTCAAGAAACATTGCCTAACTCATTCTATGAGGCCAAAATTACCCTAATACCAAAGCCAAACAAAGATGCCACAAGAAAGGAAAATTACAGACCAATCTCTCTAATGAACCTAGATGCTAAAATCCTCAACAAAATACTTGCTAATTGCACTCAACAACAAATCAAAAGAATTATACACTATGACCAAGTGGGTTTCATCCCGGATATGCAAGGAGGGTTCAACATAAGAAAATCAATCAAATTAATACACCACATAAACAGATTAAAAGAAAAAAAAAACATGATCATCTCTATAGATGCAGAAAATTCATTCGACAAAATTCAGCACACTTTCCTGATAAAAACAGTGCAAAAGATAGGAATAGAAGGAAACTTTCTGAACATGATAAATGGTTTATATGAAAGACCCAAAGCCAACATCACCTTCAGTGGTGAAATCCTAAAACCTTTCCCTCTAAAATTGGTAACAAAACAAAGATGCTATCACCACTCCTTTTTAACATTGTCTTAGAAGTACTTGCTCAAGCACTGAGGCAAGAAAAACAATAAAAGGCATCCAAATTGGAAAGGAAGAAGTAAAAATTTCATTATTTGCAGGCGACATGACCTGATACATAGAAAGCCCTGAAAAATCAACAACAAAGCTTCTAGAACTTATAAAGGAATTTAGTAAACTCGCAGGTTATAAGATCAATGCTCAAAAATCAGTAGCATTTCTGTATAGCAATAATGAGCAATCTGAGGAGGAAATCAAGAAAAAATACCATTTACAAAAGTAACTAAAAGAATCAAATGCATAGGAATAAATTTAACTAAAGATGTGGATGGATAGGAGGACTATACATCATCAATATGTCTATCCTACCCAATCTAATCTACAGATTTAATGCAATCCCAAGAAAAATCAACACTGTATTTTTTAATGAATTGGAAAAATAAATATAAAATTTATTTGGTAGGGTAAGAGGCCCCAAATTGCCAAAGATATATTGAAAAAGAAAAATTATGTTGGAGGTATTGCACTACATGGCTTTAAAACGTACTACAAAGCTACAGTGGTCAAAACTGCATGTATTGGCACAAGTATAAACATACTGACCAAAGGGACCAAATTAAGAGTTTGGAAACAGATCCTCACATATACTGCCATCTGATATTCGAGAAGTCCACCAAGCCCACTCAGTTGGGAGAAAATTGCCTCTTCAACAAATGGTACCTGGAGAACTGGATATCCATAACCAAAAGACTGAGAGAGGAATACCATATCACACCTTATACAAAAATCAACTCAAGATGGATCAATGATCTAAATATAAGACCCAAGACCACAAAGACCTTGGAAGATAATGTAGGGAAGCATCTACAGAAACTTGTAATAAGAAATGGTTTCTTGAACTTCACATCCAAAGCATGAGTAGCAAAAGAAAAAATATAGAAATGGGATCTCCTCAAAATTAAAAACTCCTTCACCTCAAAGGACATTATCAAGAAAGTAAAAATGCAGCATACCCAATGGGAGAAAATATTTGACAGCCGTATATCTGATAGGAGCCTAATATTCTCCATATATAAGGAAATCCTACACATTGAAAATAAAAAGACAAAGAACCCATTTAAAAAATGGGCAAGTGACCTGAAATTACACTTCTCCAAGGAAGAAATCAAATAGCTAAAAAGAACAAGAAAAAATGTGTGACAACGCTAGTTACTAGGGAAATGCAAAACAATACTACAATGAAATACCATCTTACACCCATTAGAATGGTGGCTATTAAAAAAACAGCAGACTGTAAGATTTGGTGAGGATGTGGAGGTATGGGAACCCTCATCCACTGCTGGTGGGATTGTAGAATGGTCCAGACCCTTTTGTGGTTCCTCAAAAAACTAACTAAGGAATTCCATATGATTCAGTGAATCCAATGCTGGGTATATATACCCTGAAGAACTGAAAACAAGAAATGAACAAATATATGCAAATCAGTGTTCATAGCAGCATTGTTCACAATTGCCAAAAGTTGGAATCAACCCAGGTGCCCATTAACAGTTGAATGGATAAACAAAATGTGGTACATACATACAATGGAATATTACTCAGCTGTAAGAAGGAATAAAGTGCTAACACATGGGATAACATAGATGAATCTTGAAGACCTTATGTTGAGTGAAGCAAGCCAGGCATTGATAGATGAACAGTACATGACCTCACTGATATGAATTAAAGTAATTGAGCAGTCTCAGAGAGTTATTGTCTGTAAGATAGGTTTACAAGAAATCAAAAGACAAGAGAAGGTTGTGAGCCATCACCCATACAGACGTAATCTATGGTAAAGTGATAGAGTATATTTGTTTATTGAAGGGATAGGACAGGAGGATGGTGATAATATTGAATTGGGTGGTGCATGGTTGACAAGTGTGTAGATTGTGAAGAGTGGGTTACAAGGTCCAGGATACTGGGGGGAGAGTTGGGAGAGAACACTGTGGATTTGTGTTTATGCATTGGAAAGTACACAGTTGGGAATGCTCTTATGGCAATATGACAAGGAACGGTCACTGGTTTAGAGTGTTGTTTGGGGGGGCATTCAAGACAGGGTGTACCTAGAGCAGGCTTCTAGGGAGTGTGTGAATGTTCATTCTGTCATAATGTGTTGTATCAGTGGGTGGAGACCCACATAATGAGCAGGAAGATGTTGGACTCCCATCTTTGGGAGGACTGATTCATTCAGAAATAGACAGGGGGGAATCTCTCAAGAGAAAGGGCAGTTCCTAATAGGGGAGGACAAACCAGTGTGTCAAGACCTCTTGTTGCATGTAACTATGAATCTTGTCATCCAATGGGTCAAGCCAGGGTGTCGTCATGGGTCCCAGGTGATGAGGAGGGAGCAATAGAATAGACCGAACAGGGGGTATTTAGTAGTCAGTGGAAATGTTCTTCATTTCCTTACAGTGATGGGCACAGGACATGGTAAATAGCATCAAAATTTATAAAAGTGTACAGTCTAAAATGTAAACAATAGTGTAAACCATTGACAATGTTTAGTAGCTATGTTTCACTCTTTGTGTATTAGTTATAACAGTGCTACCATCCACATATAAAAAGGTATTAATATGGGGGGAGGAAAGGGGCAGGGAGTTGAGTATATGAGAGTCTCATGTAGTCTGTGTATGACTTTGCTGTGACCTAAAACTTCTTTGAAAACAAAATGAAAAATAGTGAGATTCTGGGGAATGAGATGGGTAGGTGCCATGGTACAGACTGGCACCAGATATTGCAGTGAAGAAAGGCAAAAGGTGAAAAAAAATTTTTTTTTAATATTTTCAATTTTTTTACTATCCCAATCTTTTAATTTTATTTTACTTTTAGTATTTTTAAATTTTATACATTTTATCTCTTACATTTACATTTATCATTATTATTTCATTTTCCTATTAACTTTATTCAGCTATTGAAATGGCTTCATCTTTGAAGAATCTTTGGATCACAGAAGGGTTACAAGTTGTGTGGGGGAGGATTGCCGGTGTGGGGTGTCAGAGATGGGATATGCATGGGAGGAAATTCACCTGAGTATCAATATAAGGTATATAAAAATGCTCAAATGCTCATTGGGCATTCTCACAGTGGGTGGATAATCACTCAATAAATGAGAGAACACCAAATTCCCATCCTTGAGAGCTCTGACACATTCTCTAACAGAGTAGCAACAGTCCCCCAAGTGCAGGGGCATTGACTGGTGAAGTAGGATGATCCACTGATGGGCCCTTCATATTGATGACTAACCTTATGAGTCTTTGCTCTTGAAATGGAAACTTAGCCTATTGTTATGGGGTGCCTAAGGGTTGCCTCCTGAGAGCCTCCTTGTTGCTCAAATGTGGCCTCTCTCTAATCCAAACTCAGCATGTGAATGTATTACCTTCCTCCCAGTGTGTGACATGACTCTCAGGGATGAGCCTCCCTGGCACCAACAGATTGCTACCAAGTGCCAACTGGCAATGTGACTGGAAAAAGACCTTGAATAAAAGGGGAAAATGTAAAGACAAATGAGTTTATATGTCTAAGAGACTTCAAAATGAGTGGGGAGGTCATCTCAGAGCTAACGCTTACGCACATCTCAGTAGGATCTCCATAGAATTCCAAAGTGGATATCACCCCAAATAGTGGGACTCCTGAGGGCTCTGGAGGCAGGTCCTTAGTCAGGGTGGATAGCTCTGGATTTTGGTGCCTTGCCAATAGGCCCTACTTTCGAGTTTGTGCTCTTGAGAGTGACAGAGTTGGACTCAACTATGTTTTCCCTGCACATGGCTCATCTGTCCCTTCTATTCAAACCTCTACTTGGTGCTGGAGTTTGTAGGTATATGTCCAGAGACTTGAGGCTTTGGGCTGTCCATGTGCCAGCTGGCCCTCAGTGGAGCAGCAACTCTTGCTCTACAGCTCATTGGACTCACCCAGAACAACTGGCGGGGAGATGATGATGAACAGCAGCCATTCCAAGGAATGGAGAGAGTCTGCAGCTGCAGGCAGGATAATCCCATCCATCTTCCCCATGGGATATAAAGTCCCTCTTATTTGGAGGTAGAGTGGACATCATCATCCCATACTCCTCAGGATGGGGGGAAGAGCTATGGACTAGGGTGGACTTACTGGTATTCTGCTATAGATATATTGTGATTCTAGCAATGGAAGAAATTACAACATTGATGTGGAGCCAGTGGCTACTGGAGCCTCCGGGGGCAGGGAGAGGGAAAAGCAGTTGCAATACAGGGGCTTTTTCGGGACTTGGGAATTGGCATGAATGACATTGCAATGACAGATATAGGCCATTTTATATCATCATATAACATACAGAACTGTGTGTGAGAGAGAGTGTGGTCTACAATGTGAACTATGGTCCATGCTTAATGACAAAGCCCCAGGATGTGTTTATCAATTTCAATTAATGTGCCACACTAATGAAGGGTGTTTATGTGGGAGATTGTGGGAGGTGTGGGAGGTGGGGTGTATGGGAATCCCTATATTTTTTGTGTAACATTTATGTAATCTAAATATCTTTAAAAAATAAGCAATCATTTTGAGGAAAAAAAAGAAATTATATATATGCATAGATGTGTATATGATAATTACATTTGTAAAAAGATTTGTATTCTTCATGAAACTTTTGAAAGACTGTGTCTATAAACTTAAAACTTTATATGTATAGATAAAATTCTGTTAGCAATTAATAAGTTCAGTTGAATACATCGGTGTTCATTATAGCATTTCAATTTTTCTATAACTAGGCAAATTTTCAAAATATAATTTTGGATAAAATCAAATATGAACATAAAATAATGATACAAGGAAAATATGTGACATATCTACACCCAAACCCTCACTCTGGTTCATTTCCCTATTTGCTGTGGAAATAGCAGAAACTCTTAACCATGCACTGTGATTCTTTTGAGAAATATTTGTTTTACATTTAACAAAAGTAATTTGTCTACATGTGCTTTTTGTGTTTATGCTTGTCCTTTGTTTTTCTCTGATATTTTATAAAATTTATAATTCCTTTTTAGCCCCTTTGAGTTGTGTTATTTTTGTACTTTTATCAAAAAATTTTAACCTCTATTTCTTTACATATCACCTCTCTACTTTCAGCTTTGGAAAAGAGAGATGGATGCTCTAGTATAAAATATGAGGAAAGGCCTATATATTTCCTCTCAAATGTTTTCAAATCTCCCCTTCACTGTTGGATTTGGTTATGTAGTGTACCAATTTGGAATTGATACTCTTGAATAAAAGAACCCCCCCCCCCCAAATGTTGCTTATGCAAAATAGGCTTTACTCTTCTGACAAACTAAAGAATAGAATAATTTAAATGACAACTGCAAACATTAACAGGCAACCAGCCTTCTTTAATTTTATTTTTAGCTTCTTAATCACTTGGCTCAGACTACTCAAGTATAGAAATGACACTGCAGCACCAATTTTTACATCATGGTCCAGACACATGGAAAGATGGAAGATGGTGAAACAAAAAAGTAAATGAGTCCTGAATTGAGCCACTCACAAGAATATTTTCCTGAAATCAGTTCCAAAAATTTCCATTTGCTCTTTACACCCCCACCCCCTGTTACCAGGAAGGTCTGGAAGCATGTTTTTAATTTGAGAAAACTTTTAGGAAGGGGACTAGCAGTGTCAGGCATTACATATATATTTAGTTCTTATTTTCATTAATGTTATGTATAAAATAGCATGGTATTATGAAAATTAAGTATCCTTAAATTATATGCATTGATACCTAAACTGAAGTATTTGACATCATCAGGCTAATTAAATATCTTCTCCAGCTCTGAATTTCATTTGTTGTTTTGGTAAATTATTAATTATCTACCAATATTTGTTTTCCTTTTCTGTTTGGGGGATGTTGGGAATCTTGCATCCAAATGCCATCAGTGCACACACCTTCCAGGTTAGAGGATACAATTTCCAACATTCCTTGTAGCTAAGTGGAACAATATGATGATATTCAGGCTAATGATATTTTAGTTGATGTGATATATGATCTGCATTATAATCACATAAGGAAGGTGATTGACTTCTACATTCTTTTGTACTTTAGTCAGGTGACAACAAAACTTTGCTTTTTGTTCCATCATAAACCCTATGTTCAAGAGCAACAAGCCTGCAAATGTCAGAGTAGGAAACCAGGATATCTGGAAAAGAGATTCTTTCTTTGTGGACTGCTTAGCAATTAGACTGTACAAGAGTGTCAAAGAAGCAATAAAAATAAATAACATTTCTTTCATAATGTTACATGAATCTCCAGTATAGCACTTGGATCAGCTCCTAAAATGGTTATTGTTCCATAATTTCAAAATTAAGAACTTTATATTTATATACTTTAAACATTTAATCATCAACAAAAGTTTCTTAATTATTTTTTTACCTATTCATCTCTTGACACATGAACATGCTACTTCTGGGTTCCTCAGCCCAAGAAGGCATTGTTAAAGCTTTAACCTGGTTTTATCATCATCATCATCATCATCATTCAATTATTAAACTTTCTATTGAAGTAAAAATTATATAAAGATAAGAGCATAAATATATTTCATTCAACTTTCCCAATTTATTTTATTTTTAAATTATCATTTTAAAATTAAATTACAATAAAAGAGACTATATTTCTGCTATATGTTCTGTGGATTTTAACAAATGTGTAAATTCTTTTAACCACCACCACAATTGACATGTAGAATAGTTTCCAAATATTCCCTGTTGCTACTCCTTAGTAATCACACTAACTTCTTCCCCTAACTCCTGTCAACTACTGTTCTGTTTTCCATCACTATAGTTTCATCATTTCAAGAATTTCAGATAAATAGAATCAGGCCACATGTGACCTCTTGATTGTTTGTGGCTTTTTGCACTCAAAATATTGCCTTAAAGATTCACCTGTGTTTTTGAATTTATCAATAGATTATTCCCTTTTGTTACTAAGTAGTATTCTATTACATGGATGTGCACTGTTGGTTTATCCTTTCTCATATGGAAGGATACGGAAGTTGTTTATAGATTTTCGGTGATTATAAATAGACTGACTATAAATATAAAAATACTAGTTTCTGTATGAATGTAAATTTTCATTTCTCTCCTATAAATACCTAGGAGTGGAATTTTTGGGTCATTGTTGGAAACTGACAAAATCTTCCAAAGTGGCTGTATCATTTTACAATCATACTGGCATTGTAGCAGAATCTCTGTTGTTAAACATTCCTACCGTATTTTGGTATTGTCTTATTTTATTTTAGACATGTTATCTCAAGTTAGCTTAAATTTGCATTTCCATAATAACTAGTGCTGCTGAACATCTTTCCATATGCTTATTTGCCATCTTTTATTCTCTTGGTGAAGTGTTTGTCCATTTTTTATTGAGCTGTTTACAGTATTCCTCTTGAGTTATAAGATTCTTTATATGTTCTGTATACAAGTCCTACATCATATATTTAATTGGCAAATATTTTCATCCAATCTATCCCTTGTCTTTTCACTGTCTTTAAGAGAACTTTTAAAAATAATTTTAATGAAGTCCACTGTATTATTTTTTCCTTCATGGAAAAATTGTGCTTATTGTGTCATTTCTAAGAGCACTTTGCCTGAGCTTATTCATGAGGAATTTTTATGTTTTTATTCTAAAATATTTGTAATTTTAAAATTGATATTTATTGGTAATTTTTGTATACAGTGGGAGGTTTAGGACAAAATTACTTTTTTGCATATGGATGTCCAAACGTTCGCACATGAATTTTTCAAAGTACTATACCCCATGTTACACCTATTCTTCCCAATCCTTCACCTCAGAACTTCTGGTGACCACTGTTTTTATATCAATGTAACAAGTTCTTCCATTACTGAATAATAATATGTCTACTTAATTCCATACTTGCACCCCCCCTTATGTTTGTTTGTTTCTCAATCTTGAGGATTTTGGGATGGTGATACCCACTCTTCTTTCCATTGAAGGGGGCTTAGATCCCATGGGGCAGATGGATAAAACTGGCTTACTTGCAGTTGTAGATGCACTTTGTTTATTGGGATGGGTGTTGTCCATAATCATCCTTTTGTTAGTTGTCCTGGATGAGTCCAACGAACTGGAGAGTAGGTATTGGCTGCAGCTCTGCTGAGATTCAGGGCTCAACTGGCATAAGAACAGCTCAAAGATTTAAATCTCTGGAACATATATTTAATGGATACAGTGTTAATTATAGGCTCAAATAAAAGGGACAAAAGAACCATTTGGAGGAAAATTATAAAAGAGTCTAACTCTGCTACACTAGGGAGATCGGTTAGCATCTATTTTAAGATAAGGGTCGCCAATGGGGTGCCAATTTTCTAGTGTGGTCTGCCCTCGCTATAGTGTCTAGATGGCTCTAAAGATCTCAGGAGCTCTGCAACAGAAGTTCTTAAATTTGAGGAGGTCTCATTTATCCATTTTTTTTCTGTCCTTGCTCAAACTTTCAGTATAATATTTAAGAATACACCACCTACCACCAGGTCTTGAAGATGTTTCCCTACATTTTCTTCTAGCAGCTTTATGCTTCTAGCTTTTATATTTAGGTCTTTGACCTATTGGAGTTAATTTTTGTAAAAGGTAGGAGATAGGGATCCTTTTTCTTTCTTTTGGATATGTATATCCAGTTCTCCTGCATCGTTTGTTGATTAGACTTTTCTGGTGCAGCTGGGTGGGCTTGACAGCCATGTCAAAAATCCCTTGAACATAGATGTGAAGGTCTGTTACTAATCTATCAATTTGGTTCCATTAGTGTATATGTCTATCTTTATGCCAGTACCTTACTGTTTTTAGTACTGTGGCTAAGTAATATGATTTAAAGACCAGATGTAAGAGTCCTCCAAATTTGCTTTTACTTTTTAAGTTGTTTCTGGCTCTTCAGGGCCCATTAGCCTTCCAAATAAATTGATAATTCTGTTTTCCATTTCTTTAATAAAGGATAGTGGAATTTTTATAGGGATTGCATTGAATCTGCATATCAATTTGAGTAGAATTGACATCTTAATGATATTTAGTCTTGCAACCAATGAACATGGAATGCTCTTCCAATTATTTAGGTCTTCTTTGATTTCTTTCAGAAAACACAATTTTGGTTTTCTGAATATAAATGCCTTATATCCTTGGTTAATTTTATTTGTAAATATTTGATTATTTTATTTGCTATTGTAAATGGATTTTTTTCCTGACTTCCTTCTGAGATTGCTCATTAATAGTGTTTAGAAACACTACAGATTTTTGCCTATTAATCATATATCTCACCACTTTACTGAACTCATCTATTAGTTCTAGTAGCTTTCTTGTGGATTTTTCAGGATTTTCTAGATATAGGATCATATCATCAGCAAATAGTGAAAGTTTTACTTCTTCCTTTCCTATTTAGGTGCCTTCTATTTCTTTATCTAGCCTAATTGCTCTAACTGGAACTTCTAGCACAATATTGAATAACAATGATGACAGTGCGCATCCTTATCTTCTTCCAGATCTCAGTGGGAAAGTTTTCAGTCTTTCACCATTTAGTAAAATGTTAGCTGTGTATTTTTTATATGTGCCTTTTAACATGTTGAAAATGTTTCCTTCAGTTCATATCTCTTGTAATATATTTATTAAGAACGGATTTTGTATTTTGGCAAATGTCTTTTCTGCATCAATCAAAATGATCATGTGATTATTCTTTTTTATTTTTTAATGTGATATATTACGCTGACTGATTTTCTTGTTTTTAACTACCCTTGCATGTCTGATATAAAACCCAGTTGACCATAATGAATTCTTTTAATATGTTTTTAGATTCAATTAACAAGTATTTTGTTGAAGATTTTTGCATTCATATTCATTAGGGAATGGGCATGTAATTTTATTTATTGTAATATCTTTATTTGGCTTTGGTATTAAGGTGATGTTGGCTTCATAGAATGATTTTGGTAGCTTTCCCTCCTCTCTTCCATCTCCTCAAATCTGCTGTGTGTGTTTTTTTGTTTTGTTTTGTTTTCATTTTTTTTTTTGCTTCCAGTGTATTTTTAATTTCATTTACCGTGCCTTTGATCCACTTGGGATCTGCTATATTTCTATGTATGCTTTCAATTTCTTTTTTGTGAACACCCACTCTCTTCTAAATATCCTTAATCTCTTTAGACATCTCATTGAATTTATGAAGATTTGTTTGAAAATTTATGATTAGTTATCTCAAATCATTTATGTCATATGGAGGGTTATGTTGTTCCTTTGACTGGGCCATATTTTCCTGTTTCTTGATATGGATTGTAATTTTTGGTTGGTGTCTTGGCATCTTGTTTACTGGATGTTTTCTGGGTGCAGTTACTGTCTTTAATCTAAGGCTTTCTATTTGATTGGCTTTGTGCTGCAATTCCTCATTGATACATGGATCAACAGAATTTGTAAATTTTTAGTGGCTTGTGTTTAGCAAATCTGAAAATTTTCAGGTCTGTTTTTCTGTTTCTTGTCGTTTCTCCCTTGCTGGTTGCATAGTAGAAGCCAAGAATGCAGTTGGTACTGTAAGCTGTGGATGCTGAAGCTGCCTGTATTGCCCCAGAAACCAATGAAGCTTCTCCCACCTTAACCTTCTGTCAGGGATAGGGATAGAGCCACAGCCATGTGCAGTAATCCAAATTGTATAGGCCAAGACCATCTGTAATTGCCAGGAAAGAATGATAGAGCTTCGTGCCCTGTCATGCACAGCCTGGGGTGGGGATGGAGCTGCTGATTTGAGCAGCAACCTAAGCTATGTGGGTCAAAACTCACCACAGTTGCCCAGATAGGCTGACAAAACAACAACCCCCTCTTCCCCTGCCACAGGTGGGGATGGAGCTTCAGGAAAACAAAACAATCTAATTTCTGTGGGCTGAAGTGCCTGCAATTGCCCTGTGAGGCTGAGGGAGTATTCTCTCTTCTGAAATTTCAGGGGTGGGGATGGAACCACAAACACCCAATAATCCCAGGTCATGTGGGCCAAAAATGCTTGCAGTTGCCCTGCAGTGATTTATGACAAGGCTGTCAAATCTCAATCTGGGATAGAGCAGTCTATTCAAAAAATGGTGCTGTGAGAACTAGATATCCATATCCAAAAGAGAGAAACAGGACTCTTATCTCACACCTTATACAAAAACTAACTCAAAATGGATCAAGGACCTAAATATAAAAGCTACAACCATAAAACTCCTAGAAAAAATGTAGGAAAACACTTTCAAAACCTGGTGGTAGGAGGCAGTTTCTTAAACCCAAAGCACAAACAACAGAAAAAAAGATAAATGGGGCTTCTTCAAAATTAAATAGTTTTGTTCTTCAAAATAGTTTATTAAGAAATAAAAAGACACCCTACCGAATGGGAGAAAATATTTGGAAACAACATATGTGATAATGGTTTGATATCCATGTTATAGAAAGATATACAACTCAACGATGAAAAGACAAGCAACTCATTTTTAAAAAGTACAAAACACTTGAATCGACATTTATCCAAAGAAGAAATGTGAATGGCCAAAAAGCACATGAAAAAATGCTCAATATCACTAGTTATTAAGGCAATGCAGATCAAAACCAAAATAAGATACCATTTCACACCTTACAGAATGACTTTCTTTTTCTTGGACATATAGCTTAATTTTTACATTTTTTATTTCTTTAAAGATACTTAGATTACACAAATGTTACATAAAAAATATGAGGGATTCCCACATGCCCCACTCCCCACACCTACCACAATAACAACATCTCTCAATAGTGTGGTACATTCATTGCAATTTAAGAACACATTTTGGAGCATTGCCACTCAGCATGGATTACAGTTTAAATTGCAGTTTACGCTCACTTCCACAAATTTTTTTAAGTTATGACAAGATATATAATGGCCTATATCTGTCATTGCAATATAATTCAGGACAATTTCCAAGTCCCCAAAATGGCCCTGTATTACAACTATTTTCCCTCTCCCTGCCCTCAGAACTTCCAGTGGCCACTGCCTTCACATCAATGATATAATTGATTCCATTGCTAGAATCACAATGAATCTATAGTAGAATACCAGTAAGCGTACTTTAGTCCAGAGTTCATTCCCTAATCCTGAGGATTCTGTGATGGTGATGCACACTCCACCTCTGAGAGGGGGTTTTGATCCCATAGGGTCAATGGATGGGACTCTTTTTCTTGCAGTTGTAGACTCTCTTGGTTCTTTGGTTGTCCATCATCACTTCCTTTTTAGTTGTCCTTGGTGAGACCAATGAATGCGAGAGTAAATTTTGCAACTTCGTTGAGATTAAAGGCCCAGCTGGCACATGGACAGCCCAGAGATTTAAGTCTCTTGGATATACACCTACCAACTCTAGTACCAATTATAGGTTCAAATAGAAGGACACAAGAGCATGTGTAGGGAAACCACAACTGTGTCCAACTCTGTCACACTGGGCCAAAGTAGGGCCTACTGGCAAGGCAGCTAAGTCCTGAACTCTTTGCCCTGAGTATAGTGTCTGGATGTCTCCAGAGCTCTCAGAAGCCCAGCTATATGGAGTAGTATTTACTTTGACAGTCAATGAGATCCTGCAGAGATGTGCATAAGCATAACCTCTGGGATGAACTCCTGACTTTCTTTGAAGTCTCTTAGCTATATAAACTCATTTGTTGTTACCTTTTCCACCTTTTGGTAGTTGACGCTAAGTAGTAATCCCTTGATGCCAGGGAACTCATCCCTGGGAGTCATGTCCCATGCTGGGAAGAAGGTAATGTATTTGTATGCCGAGTTAGGCTCAGAGAGAGGCCACATTTGAGCAACAAGGAGGTTCTCAAGAAGTAATACGTAGGCACCATATAATACTAAGCTAAATTTCAATTTCAAAATAAATGTTCATAAGTACAGTCATCAATATCAAGGGCCCACCAATGGACCACCCTCCTTCACTAGTCATTGCCCCTGTACTCAGAGGATTCTTATTGTTCCATTAGAGAATGTGGCACTGCTCCCCAGGATGGGAATTTGGTATTCTTTCAGTTATTGTGTGAATCTGCACCCACCATGACAATGCTTGTGAACATCTGAACATATTTATATGCCTTTTATGTATGCCCAAGTGAGCTTCCTCCGATGTATCCCCCATCACTGACAACCTGCACCAATGATCCTCCCCTTCCACAATTGTAACCCTTCTGTGATCCAAAACCTCTTCAAAAAGGAAAATAATAAAATGGTCAAATACAAGTAATAAGAAAATTAAATAATAATGATAATTTTAAAAATAAGAAATAACATACAAAAAATTTTAAAAACAATAAAAATTTAAAAAATTTGGGATAATAAAAAATAATGAAAAATATGTAAAAAGTTTTTTTTGACATTTTGCCTTTCATCATGGTAAGATCTGTTGTCCTGTGTGTACAGTGACATTTTCTTCCATTTATTCCACCAGTGCCTTACTTTTTTCAATTTGTCTTCAAAGAGGTTTTAGGTTAGAGAAAAGTCATCTATTGAATATAGGGAACTCCCATATACCCAACATCCTTCCCCTTTTCCACTTCCCCTATTAATACCATTGTATATGTGGATGGTACATTTGTTACAACTGATGAAAAATATTGAAATATAGCTACAAACTGTGGTCAATGGTTTACATTATGGTTCACATTTGGGGCCATACACTTTTATAAATTTTGATGAATTTTAACATTATCTGTGTCCATCATAGCAAGATCATGTAGAACAATTCCATCACCCTCAAAAATGCCCCCTGTTCCATCTATTCCACTTCTCTTTCACCATCTAAAAGACAAGTGCTGGAAAGGAAATGGAGAAACAGGAACACTTTTTCACTTTTGGTGGGAATGTAGAATGGTGCAGCCTCTGTGGAAGACATTTTGGCAGTACCCCAAGAAGCTGAATATAGAACTGCTGTATGATCAAGCAGTCCCACTACTAGGAATATATTCAGAAGAACCATAGACTAGTATGCAAACTGACATTTGCACATTTGATGTTCATAGCAGCATTTTTCACAATCGCTAAAATATGGAAACAGCCAAAGTGTCCAATAAAACAATGAATGGATTAAAATTGAGTAAGAGAGTAAGGAGCTCCTAGAATCAGCTCCTGCTCCAGGGCAGTTAGTAATCACCCAAAGCTATCTAAAGCACATGTTTGGGGGCACCACAAGACCAAAAGTGCACCCTGCAACATCCTTGAAAGAATGGAAGGAGGAGACTGCCCATAAAAAGAGAAGATTCATAAGTAGAACATTCCATGCCACAGAGGCCAGTGCCTATCCTCCACTGGAGGCACAAGCCACCTGAGGAGCTATTCTGTGACTTGAATTGGAAGCTTCACTTCCCAAAAATGGGGGAGGAAGAGATGGCTGGGCACTAACTTCAACTACTGATTAGTAAATCTGGCAGGCTAAAGTATAATCCTAAGAACAGCTAAAGTTTGAACATTTCCAAGTCAGAAAGAGGTCAGTAGCCACCATCTTAACTCCATGCCTGACATGAGGGGAAGAAGGGATGACTGAAAATCACAGTGCTGGTAGGTGAAAGAGTTCAATTAAAGGCCATGACTACTGACAGAAAGTAGGTTGCCTTGGTATGTATGGGACAGGCATCTCTAGTCTCAAGACACTACGATAAGATTCAGTAGGAGCCTGGTGGAGAAGCATTCTGTGCTTCAAAGAGAGTATCTAGTATATGTCAGACAATGATTAACAAGGTCTGTTACATGCAGGAATGTAAAGAGAACTGAACCACTAATCCTAAAAACTTGCTGACTTAAGTAAAGTGTAAACCATCATGTATCTACTACCCTTGAACATGCACACACGTATTTTCTTTGTTCTAAAGCTAAATAAAAGCCATGGTGTTTTATGCAGCAGCTCTGTCTTCCCTTTGGATGTAAGGTCCCCTTACCCCAGTTATTTCTTTCTCATCTTTTCTCATCCGCGGCACCATTTTCATGGACCTAGTTCCAGAGCATCAACATTTGGCACCCAAACAGGGACCTGAAAACGCAATTTTTCTTTCAGTCAGTGCACAGCAGACGAAGGAGTTCCTAATGAGTGGTTAAAAAAAAAAAAAAGAAGGTAAGTTACATCCTTGGGATCATCAGGGAAATGGGGAATTAACCGTGAAACTTTGAAGAGTACTCTAGGGTGTTAAAAACTTTATTAAAAAGCATCGGTGTAACTATTAAATCCTGGGCTTTTGAGGAACTTTTTTCTCTCACACAGGAACATTGTTATCAGCCACAAGGGTGGGATATTTTAAATCTGAAACAATGGAAGTTAGTCATGAAAGTTTTAAAAGGAGTTTATCAAAAGGGAGAGATAATTCCCATACATGTACGGACTTTGTGTAGTCTTATTTCTGTTTTTCTTGAACGATTACAATCAGATGAAAATGAAGATAATAAACAGGATACTACTATTGCTGGACCGATAGCAGAACAAATTGATGTTGATTTTAATGAAAAAAAATATAAAAAATTTAACAAACAGCCAAAAAACAGATAAACTCATGTGTAATAAAAGGGAAGAAAAGAAAAAGGGAGTTTATGGAACTTTTCCAGTGGTCCTTATGCTGTCTGCTCCAAAAGATTGCCTAGCCAAAACTAGTGTGAGAGCGCCATCTAGCGGCCATAATAGATCAATGCCAACTCGAGTGTGTCCCATATGCCAGAAAGGGTTACGGGGGCCAATGAGTGCCATTCTAGATATCATAAGAATGGCAGTCTCATTAATAAATCAGGAAACTTATGGGGAAAAGACTTATTATACCAATGGGGAGCTTATTTGAATATTTCTCATGCTTCTGATATACTTAAACATCTTATTATTCTTGCCCTTAAGCTTCTTCAAACAAAATCTAGTGAGCACTCTGAAAATGCAGAGGAGGCAGAGGATTCTGTCCATGATCAGCTTGAGGCCAATTTACAATTGTATGACAATGAATGCTCTGAAAGTAACCATCCAGAGCCTCCTACAGAGCTTGTGTTCCCATCTCAACCATGAAGGGATCCCTAGGGCACTTTTCAAGCTATTAATAACCATTCAGCTCCAGCTGTTGATGTTAACCCTTCAATTCCAGCTGCAGACATTGATGTGCCTAAAGAGACTTCCCTTAACCCACCATTTGCCCCAGTATTTAATCCTCAGTCAAGTTCCCTAAACCTCTTTTTTGAGCTATCTTTAAATCCTCCTAAAGCATCTGTGAAAATTCCTTTACTACAGACTGAACTCATGAAAAGCATAGCACAAGCAAGTAAATCACATGATCCTGAAGCTTTGCAGCTTTTTCTGTGTCACAGAACCTGTTTTAACTGTGGAAAGGCTGGTCATTATCAAAAGGATTGTAAAAAGCAGCCCTCTCCAACAGCACCACCTGTTTGAAATTCACAACGGATTAATGTCAATTTTGCCCCCACAAATTCTCAGGAAAATTATGCACTGCCACCTAGGGAAGTGCCGGCCTGGACTTTGCCACTACCAAAAAATTAATACTTAAGAAACAAAATAAAGTCTGTCTAGCCAATTCAGGAGCAAAAGGTACAATTCCAAAAAATTTAGTAAGATTAATATTAGAAGGATCTAGCATTAGTTGCAGGGGCATCACTATTCTGCCACAGAGTTAACTAAAATAAGGAAAACATTCCAGCAGCAACTTTGTAAACCTCCTACTGCCTACATAATGATAAGGCTATGGGATGATAGAGGCTAATAAAATTAAACCACTGGAAAAGTAAGAAAACAGCAATATAGTTTCCAGAAAAATTCTCAAAAGTAGTAAAATCAAAGGTGTATGTTTCTATTGACATGTTGTAACTTGTTTTGTGTTTGTCTGTTTGTTCGTTGTCAGTGTATATTTTGATACCTCTGGATGGTAATATTAAATTGATAAATGAAAATTATTATAAGAACCCTATTCAAATGGCCAGAAATTAAATAAGCGCTTATATTAATAAATAAATATGGGTATTAATTTAAAATAATAAAAATAGTTATAATCAAGTTAAATCATTATTCTAACAAGTTTGTTTAATGTTGATGGTAATTGTATGTTGTCAGAAGTTTGCTTGGAAACAGTTTCCAAAATCATTGTGGTAAATTAAGTATGGAAGGTATATAGAATGTGCTTTTATTATTAAAGAAAAAAAAGTAATTTTATCCTAAGATAAAATGACTAGTTATTAAAAACAAAGTTAAAATTTTATTCTTTCTCAAAGTTTCTCAACTCATTAATCTGTTTTAATAAAAATTTACACAGAGTTTTTCTCCTGAATAATCAGTATGCAAAAAAGAAAGTCTGTTTTATCAAAGTAGCTTCTTCTAGTTAATCTTATTGCTTCCTTGAAGAAACAAGTTTTATCATTTTTAAAAGAACATAATGTTTAAACCTGCTTTCTCAAAAAGTAGCTTTTTATTTCAAACTGTTACAAATGATTTGGTCTGTTACCTAGAAAAAGATAAAATACTAAAAATAGTTAAGTTCATGTGATACATTATAAATTGAATGACGTATTTAAAATTTGTACAATTAAAAATTTTTTTCTAACTTTATGACAATTAAAGTTGTATGAATAAAAGTTCATATGAATACTTTTAAAATGTATAAAATTCCTGAAAATTTAATAATGTTTCAATATAATATTAAATAAAAGTATGTTATTAATCATAATTTTAATTATTTTAAAATACAATAATAATATGTATCACAAAAACTACCTCTCTGCCTAAAAATCAAAAGGCAGATGCTTAAACAAGTGTATCTGATTTACCCCACCTCTGCTAAAGAAAGAAGTGTATAACTACAAAAAGAAAACAGCCATTTGGGGCAGCCAGGGGTAGTGCATAACAGTAAATTACAGCAAATTAAAATAACACCACTGCAATGTGCAGCAGTCCCAAATATTACCAGTTTGTTATAAAAAATTAATCTTCTTAAACAAGTTAAGCCAGCCCACATTCCCCTTTCTGTAAAATAGCCAACAATAAATCAAGTTTATATTCAACATTGTGAGCTACAGCCCCAATTCTAATTATAATGTTAACAACAAAACCAATGCAGGTATTACAATTACAAGTTAATGTATTGGCCCCCAGCCCAAATAGGAAATAATAATTTGTTTTTACCTATGCCTCAAACTATACAAAATAAAAAAATTAAGGTCATTCTAATCATGCTACTAAAAATCTTAAATGCATAAAAATAAAAGTTTATTCATTGGATGCCTGCTGGTTAAAAGTCTTATTTTTTGTTATTATATAACCTACTGTATTTATGAATTATGTATAACATATTTAAATACTAATCAAAACTTTAGTGCACTACATTGCATACTTAAGTAATTTAATAACTTGTATGTTACACGTAAATGTATTTTATTATATGTATATGTAAATCTTAACATTTTTCATATTTCAAGAAAAATAATGGAAACTAAAATAGCAAGCACATCAAAGATGTTTTGTAACAAATTTAAAAAGATACAGTACATTTCAAAAGGTGTTGTATTCCTCCCTGTAAGACCTGGCCACTCTCCTGGGGACTGATACACTAACCTCAAAATATACTGCCCAAGGGGTGCTGTGTTCCTTCCTGGGGTGGCTGGTCCCTTCCTCAGGAATTAGCAAAATACTCACAAGTTGGCATCTATAGTATCAAATTCATTAATCCTAAGTATATATATAAAACTGCTCTATTTATGTCTTTCTGTAACTTTGTTCAATATTAACTTAATCTTTTCATTGATTATGTTATCATGTTTCTCACTTTAATTGTCAGTATAAGCTTATTAAATTAAATAATACATATTAACATTTATCTTGCATCTATCCAGGACCATAACCAACAATAATCCAAGTGTATCAGTGTATTCCCTGGTTTGGTAAGCATGTGAATGTATGTATACATATTATAAAAGATTGGAATATAACAGTTAAACCCCTGTTTATAAAATCCTTCACTTATTTTATATTCTTTCAATTATTAACAAAAATACATTAACTAAATATCAATGAAAGGTCCTGCCACCAAAAATGTTCAATACACCCACCATGTGTCAATATTATGTCTTTAAGGTTTTAGTCCTTACTCATTCTGCCTTCCCACAATCATGTATTTACCCTCATTGCAGCCCCCTCAAAAACACTTTTAACACAACTCTATAAACATCTCCAACATTCTCTTACCCAAATAACTCCAAGGGTCAAACTAATGTTGAAAAAAGCAATCACTTACTAAAATTAATATTGCAAAAACAAAAAGGGGGAGATGGAGAGTTTGCTAAAGACAAACTATCTAAAACATTGCTTACCTTAAATTTTCTTAATACACAACAAATTTCTAATACCACAGGAGCAGAGAGACAATGGGAGGTTAATAAAAAAAATGAAAATGAAAAATGCAGACAACTGATATATTGGAAAAATGAAACAACCAATAAATGGGAAAAAAGAAAGGTAAAAATTTGGGGCCAAGGTTTTGCTGTTATCATTACAGAAACAGGAGAAGAGCAGTGGATCCCCCCCAGAAGAATAAAGTGTAGAGTTGACGATGCTGCTGAAACTTAAACTATGGACATGGTGGTTTCACATTGGATTAATTATAAGTAAAGTATTAGGTCAAGGTAAGGTATTACATCATAATTACACTTACTGGGCATATATTACCAATCCACCTCTTTTAGAGCTGTTAACTTGAGCCAATGAGTCTTACCCAATTTATCTTAATCAATCTCACCCTTTTCTGGGACCTATAGACTTACAGCTACCCTTAAAGCCAAAAGAAGAAGGGAAATTTATAGAAAATTTAACTTTACCTTTTATATTCCGCCCTCTTTGTATTGGACATGGTTCCACATGCATGCAACCTCAAAATCACAGTGTAGTTTTAACAGGGAAAAATCAAACTCAAATTTATATTCTCATTTTCCCTTCTTTACCATATAAATCAGAAAATATGGTAAATCTTACATGCCCCTCTCAAAACAGATTACTAAATGACAAATGACATGTATGTCATGGTTTTACAGAAGTTGTGTTGTTTAATGATTCCTATGGAATTGTAAAGGATCGGGCTCTTATAGGAATGCCGAAGCCTATTAAAAACATAACCATATCTTGGTTCATTAACAATTCAAATATAACCACTAATGACAGTAATCCTTATTTCTGGAATTTTGGTGATACGGCATTTACTAACAGCTGAGTGAACTGGAAAAATCTAGGAAGATTTATTCCACAACCGTGGGACACTAAACTTAACAAAACTCAAAATTATTTGTGGAAATTATTTTTAGGCACTGGCCCAATTTTTGAATGGCAAAGCAATAAAACTAATATTACCAATTTAAAAAGAAAATCAACTCAATTTCTTACAGTATGTGTACGAGATCCTATAGTTTTATCATTGGAAAAGTAACTTTTGGTGAAAGTAATATTAGCTGCTCCAATTGCTCTTTATTTCCATGTCTTTAGAATTCATATCTGCAGGAAAATCAAACTCTTTTTATAGCAAGAAGAAGAAAAGGACTATGGTTTCCATTTCAGATGACCAGACATTGGCAGCAGTCTCTAAAATTCCAGTTGCTGTGGCACTTCCTCGACCATTATTTAAAAAGAACTAAAAGCCTGATAGGACTTTTAATAGCAGGAATTTTGGGACTGATTGGCATCTTAACCACTGCAGCCATTGCTGGCACAGCCCTGCATCAAGGAGTCCTGACTCAACAATATGTTAAGGACTGGCATAAAAATGCAAGTGAGATATGGCATAGCCAGTCTCACATTGATATGGAACTGAATATGAATGATCTTGAAACAACTATTATACACTTGGGTAATCAAATCTATAATTTAAACCTGTTGAGAGCTCTTAAATGTGATTGGGATGAAAGTTCTTTTTGTATTACTCTTTTGCCTTATAATAATAGTGAGCATGATTGTGAAGAAGTAAAAAATCATTTGATTGGATATAAGCATAATATTTCTTTAGATATTTTAGAATTGCAAAATAAAGCATTGAGCATGTCTCAAAATGAATTGAAAGAAACCCCTGATGCAGAATTTTGGAATGAATTGTCTGAAAATTTAAATACTATCAATCCATTTCACTGGTGGAAACAAAAAACAATTCAAATATCATTTTGTATGGGATTAGGAATTATTGTTATATACATTTTAATTGTTTGTATTTTCAAGGGTAGAGTAATAACATATATTCATAGAAAAAATGAAAAATTAGATCAGACAAATGTATTTATATTAAGAAACTTAGCCATGAAAAACTAATTTTACATTATTTGTGGTATAAAGTAGTGTACTAATAACCCCTTGATTTTAATACTAATTATCTGCATAAAAGCATACACATAAGGAACCTGAAGAAGTGTAAAATATAAATGAAATTGTCTTCCATGTAAGAGCTCAAAAGCTTGACTGGTAGTCAATGATGAGTAAGATTCTCAGAGAAGAACAACCTAAGACAGGCACAGTCACAAGAGCCTATGGAAGAATACAAGTGTGACAGGAGGTCACCTTGTATGATCTTATATAATGGTTCCTATAGTCCTCACTGAAAAAATTAATTAATAAAAAAGGGGGAAATGAAGGAGTTCAATGAAAGGCTAAGACTACTGACAGAAAGCAGGCTGCCTTGGTATGTATGGGACAGGTGTCTCTAGTCTCAATACACTAAGATAAGATCTAGTAGGAGCCTGGTGGAGAAGCATTCTGTGCTTCTAAGAGTGTATTTAATATATGCCAGATAATGATTAACAAGGCTTGTTACATGCAGGAATGTAAAGAGAACTGAACCATTAACCTTAAAAACTTGCTGACTTTAGTAACGTGTAAACAGTCATGCACCTATTACCCTTTCACATGCGCACACATATTTTCTCTGTTCTAAAGCTAAATAAAAGCCACGATGTTTTATGCAGTGGCACTCTCCTCCCTTTGGATGGAGGGTCCCCTGACCTCAGTTATTTCTTTCTCATCCATGGCACCATTTTCATGGACCTAGTTCCAGAACATCGACAAGCCTGTCCTGATGCTTTGAAGCCAGGCATTGGCTTCCCTTTGCTAGCTATGAAATTCCTAGATGGCATCTCCTTCCAAAAAGGCTCTAAACTCTACATTGTAAATCTGTTGTTTAGTGTAGCCATCTTCATCAATGGCCTCAACTAGGTCTTCTCAATGACCTGCTGCATCTTCTGCTTCAGCACTTGCTGCTACAACTTGCACTTTTATGTTATACAGCTGGATTCTTTAAACTGCATGAACCAATCTATGCTGGCTTCAAATCTTTCTTCTGCATCTTCCTCACCTCTCTCAACCTTGATAGACTTGAAGAGAGGTAAGGTCTTACTCTTCTTTAGGCTTTGGCTTAAGGCAATTTTGTGCCTGATTTGATTTTTGATCATTTATCCATACTAGGAAAAATTTTTCTTATCAACAATAAAGCTGTTTCTCTTTTTTATCAATCACATGTTCACTGGATCAGTACTTCAAAACCTTTTCCTTTGTACTCATAACTTGCCTGTTTGACACAAGTGGTTTAGCTTGCAGACCACCTTGGCTAGGCCAATTTATTGATTAAAGCCACCATGTTACATGGGTATTGTGAGTGGTATTCTAAAACAATTACAATAATAACATCAAAGATTTTATATCATGTCATAATATCACTTAGAATAAAAATGAAAAAGATGGAATTTTGCAAGAAATACCAACATCTATTACAAAGAAACAATGGTGAGCACATGTTATTAGAAAAGTGGTACCAATAGCCTAGCTTGAGGCATGGTTGCCACAAACCTTCAATTTGTGAAAAAATGCAATATGTGTGAAATGGAATACAGTGAAATGCAATAAAACATGTTATTCTTGTATTGGTAAAAGCATTTTACATTTTTAGCTAATTCTTAATTACATTTTTTAAGAAGGCTCTATGTAGCTACATTGCTGCTCTTGCTTTCCTTTCATTATAGTTGCAGTCCAAAAAAATAAGCCCCACCACCAAAAATGATTGCTATTATCCATTTAGTAAACTCTTATCATAACTAGTCTACACAATTTTTAGAGTGAGACAGCCAGTTTAAAGTACAAAGACTTTATTAAAATTGAATTTCAAACAAAATGATATAGTTAAGGATGAAATAATGCAACAGTAATAAATCATTTTTTCTTCTTTATGGAGAGAAGAACAGATCAATTTTATCTACTAAAAACCATACATAAGTTGATTGGTTCAAAGGAGAAATTTTTTGTAGTTGCCATAATATCAACTATGGACACATTCTGGTTTCTTAATGTAATTGACAAATAATATTAATCACTTTTCATTCAATAAACACTTATTGAGTTTTACTGAGATTCTAGGATTCTATCACCAATCAATATCAAAAAACTATAAATTTGAGAAAATTTCTCATCTATAAAATTGCTTCAAACTTTCTTCCAAATCTTTTTATATGTGATTCAGTAGCTATGCCCTGTGACAACATAACACCAACATTAAAAACTCACTGATATGAAATAATTGAAGAAGCAAAGTTGCCAAGTTATAATCTATAATATAGTTTACCAGGGGACAGTGTTGGCTAGAGAAAAGGGAGGTAAGTCTCAAGATATACCAAGATTCTGTTTTGTACAGTGGGAAAATTTTGGTAATGAATGGAGGTGTTGGCAGCATGGCATTGTGAATGAAATTAATAGCACTGATTTGTATATTTGAATGTTGTTAAAGGGGAAATTTTAGGTTGTATATATGGCACTGGAATAAAAACAATAAAGCTGTGGTAACACAAGGAGCTGGTCCTTTTTTTTTTCTCTGAAGACTAATCAATGGTCAATATCTTTGCCTGGAACCTCATCATTTTTTGGGGTGGGGCATTCAGTTTTTCACCTTTTATTATCTGTATATTTGTCACTGAAGCCCTTAATCAGGTTGAGGAAATGCCCTTCTATTTCCTAGTTTTCAAATAGTTCTACAAGAAATGGGTTTTGTGTTTTGCTTGTACATTTTTTATGTGTTTGTACATGATCATATATTTACATTTCTTGCTTATTTAGTCTATTAACTTGAATTTTATGTTGATCTATTATCTTATCTTAAAATTATCTTGATTTTGGAGGTAAATGCCACTAGCCATGATGTATTATCTGGTAATATATTATTAACTCAGATTTGATAAAATTATCTTAAGAATTTTGCTGCATTATTCCTGAGGAATATTGTAATGGCCTGAGGTGAGGTAGAGCCAGTGCCTGGATCAGGTTTTGGCTACTGAGTAGGAGGCAGAGGTGGGGGGCATTCCCTGACTTCATGTCCAAGGCTACCATTTGTGATGGCTCCAGGCCATGAAAACACATACAAACTTGTAATGGGCAAAAGGGCCACAGTTTACAAATCCTGTTGCATAATAAGTTTAAAATAGACATAAAATTAAAGATAAATTATATAGGCTATTTTTTAAAGACATATTCATTAGACTTAATGACAGTGGGGTTGAAATGGAGTGTCAAGGCATCTGTTCTTTTCTGACTTAGGGTAAATGTGGGAAGGATGCCTGAGTCAAGAAATTTTGGAGTAGAGAAATCTTTAAGGAAGTGTCTAAATGGTGCCGAATTACTGGTGTGACAAATTGGACGGTTGGGATCCCTGAGGCAGCTTTTCAATAGGAATTCAGATTTATGTGACTGGACCCAGAAGAGGTCTGTGATGAGACCCTTTGGCTACTATCAGCATGTGGATGGTGATTGACCACAAAGGTTTGTAAAATGTGTCATTACCCTCCTTTCCATTTATGCAAAATATTCAGAAATGGGCAGTCAGAGTGGCAGAGGCAGAGGGCTTTCACATTTGCAATATTAATCTCTACTCCATTCTCAAATTTCCTCACAGAGGACTAAGGTGGCAGGAGCATGTTTTGAGAAGCATGTTCACCTGTGAGGACAAACCAGCACCTGAGAGTAGGGAGTTAAGTATCTGTCTACAGGTTAGTCAGGGGAACCATCCTTTCCACAGCACCAGGAGACTGGGTGAAGGGTCACAGTCTCAGAAGCAAGGGTCTGAGTTATCAGTGTACCAGGTTTTATCATGCCACAGGAGGCCTAACAGTAAGGACAAAGAAAGTCTCAAGTAGGTGGGCAGAGGGGCTGCCAAATCTCCACCCTCCCTGCACCCACAGTCTGGTTTCTTTGATGTCCTAGATCTCACCATAGGCAGTTGCAATGTGGGTAGATCCTGGGTACTGGTGTTGATGCCCCTGGCCCTGAAGGAAAGTTAACAAGGTAGGGGCTGACCAGCAGGGATCAGGGATGTCTTCTGTTCAAAGATGGTTGAATATGGTGTGAGATAGTGTTTTTTAATATATTTTTTGTTGTTGTTGTTGTTTTACTCTTTGTATTTCTTCTTTAAAAAATGTCTATTCAGGTCTTTTGTCCATTTTTTAATTGGGTTGTTTATCTTTTTATTTTTCAGTTGTAGCATCTTTTTACATTTCATGGATATTAAACTTTTATCATTCATGTGATTTCCAAATATTTTCTCCCATTGAATTGGCTGCTTTTTCACCCTTTTGACAAAGTCCTTTGAGGTGCAAAATGTTTAATTTTGAGGGATCCCATTTATATTTTTTTTCTTTTGTTGCTTGTGCTTTGGGTGTAATGTCCAAGAAACCATACCCTACCACAACGTCTTTAAAATGCTTCCCTATATTTTCTTCTAGTAGTTTTAAGGTCCTGGCTTTTATTTTTATGTCTTTGGTCCATTTTGAGTTTATTCTTGTATGGGGAGTGAGATACATATCTTCTTTCATTCTTTTGGTTATGGATATCCAGTTTTCCCAGTAGCATTTGTTGAAAAGACCATTTTGTCCTGGTAACATGGCTTTCATAGGTTTGTCAAAAAACAATTGGTTGTAGAAGTGAGGGTTTATTTCTGGACTCTCAAAACTATTTCCCTGATTGATGCATCTATATTGATGCCAATACCATGGTGTTTTGACCACTGTAGCTTGGTAATATGTTTCAAGGTAAGACAGTGAAATTCCTCCCAGTTTACTCATATTTTTAAAAATGCTTTTGGCTCTGTGGGTGCACTTTCCCTTCCAAATGAATTTGGTAATTGCCTTTTCTATTTCTGTAAAGTAGGCTGTTGGAATTTTGATTGTTATTGCTTGAATCTATAAATCAGTTTGGGTAGGATTGACCATCTTCAATATTTACTTTTCCAATCCATGAATACAGAATGTCTTTCCATTAGTTTAGGACTTCATTGATTTCTTTTAGCATTTTTTGTAGTTTTTTGCATATAGGTCCTGTACTTCATCAGTCAAATTAATTCCTAGGTATTTGAGTCTTTTTGTTGTTAATTTAAATGGAATTTTCCCCCTGATTTTGTACTCAGATTGTTCAATACAGAAGCATTACTCATTTTTGTGTGTGGATTTTGTATCCTGCCACTTTGCTGAACTCATTTATAAATTCAAGTAGCTTTGTCATAGACATTTGAATTTTCTAAATATAGGATCATGTCATCTGCAAATAATCAGAGTTTTACTTCCTCTTTTCCTATCTGGATGGCTTTTTTCCTATCTAATTTCTCTAGCTAGAACTTCTAGCATAATGTTGAATAACAATGGTGACAGTGCACATCCTTGTATTGTTCCCAATCTTAAAGGGAAAGCTTTCAACCATTCCCCATTGCATAAAATGTTGGCTGTGAATTTTTCATATATGCCCTTTATCATATTGAGAAATTTTCCTTTTATTCCTATCTTTTGACATGTTTTTATCAAGAAAAGATGCTAGATTTGTTGAACACTTTTTCTCCATCAATTGAAATGATCATGTAGTTTTTCCCTTCAATTTGTTAATATGGTGTATTATATAAATTGATTTTCTTATGTTGAATCACCCTTGCATACTGGGAATAAATCCCACTTGGTCATGTTGTATAAGTCTTTTGATATGCTGTTGGATTCTATTTGCAAGTATTTTGTTTAAAATTTTTGCATCTATACACATTAGAGAAATTGATTTATAATTTTCTTTTCTTGTGGTGTCTTTATCTGTCTTTGGTAGTACGGTGAAGCTGGTTTCATGAATTGTGTTGGGTAATTTCCCTTCCTCTTCAATGTTTTGGAAGAGTTTAAACAGAATTGGTGTGAATTCTTCTCGAAATTCTTGGTAGAATTCACCTCTGAAGACATTTGGTCCTGGACTTTTCTTTGTTGGGAGATTTTTGATGATTGATTCAATCTCTTTCATTGTCATTGGTTTGTTAAGTTCATGTATTTCTTGTAGCATCAGTGTAGGTTGTTTTTTCATTTCTAGGAATTTGTTCATTTTATCTAGGTTGTGTAGTTTGTTGGCATACAGCTTTTCATAATATCCTCTTATGAGCCTTTTTATTTTTGTTGGGTCAGCCAAAACATTACCCCTTTCATTTCTGATGTTCTTTGCATCGCCTCTCTTTTTTTCTTTGTTAGTCTTGCTAGGGGTTTGTCAATTTTATTGATCTTCTCAAAGATCAGCTTTTGATTTTGTTAATTTTCTCTATTTATTTTTGTTCTTCTTGTTGTTCTCAATTTCATTTATTTCTGCTCTAATCTTTATTATTTCTTTCCATCTCGGTGTTTTGGGAATGGTTTGCTGTTTTTTTTCTAGGTTCTCGAATTGCTCATTAGATCATTTATTTTAGCTCTTTCTTCTATTTTAATATAGATGTTTAGTGCTATAAATTTCACTCTCAGGACTGAATTCACTGTACCCATCAGTATTGATTTGTTGTGTTCTCATTTTCATTCATCTCTATATATTTACTAATTTCACTTACAATTTCTTCTTTGACCCACTTATTATTTGGAAGTGTGTTGTTCAGCCTCTACACATTTTCAAATTTACCTCTTTCCTGTTTATTATTGATTTCTAGTTTCATTCCATTACAATCTGAGAAAGTGCTTTGTATAATTTCAAACATTTTATATTTATTGAGACCTGCATTGTGATCTAACATGTGGTCTATCCTGGAAAAAGATACATGAGCACTTGAGAAGAATGTATAACATGTTGAGTTTGGGTGCAACATTCAGTATATATCTGTTACATCTAACTCATTTGTCATATTGTTCACATTCTCTGTTTCCTTGTTGATCTTGTCTACTTGTTCTATCTAATGATATGAATGCTGTGTTGAAGTCTCCAACTATTATTGGAGAGATGTCTATTTCTTTGTTTTGGTTTGCCAGAGTTTGCTTCGTGTATTTTGTGGCACATACATGCAAAGATATTTATGACTGTTATTTCTTCCTGGTGGAGTGTTCCTTTTATTAATATATAATGGCCTGCTGTATCTCATAGATTTTTTGCATTTAAATTTTTTTTCTCCCATATTAGTATAGCTATCCTTGCTCTCTTTTGGTTACTGTTTGCATGGAGTATCTTTTTCTAACCTTCCACTTTCAGCCGATTTGAATCCCTGAGTCTAAGGTGAGTCTCTTGTAGGCAGCATATAGATGGCTCATATTTTTTTTTATCCATTCTGTCATCCTACATATTTTGATTGTGGTGTCATATCTTATTTTCATGTCTTTTTACTCATTTGGTTATCTTTCTGCTATTGTTCTTCTATACTCTGCTCCAAGCCTCACTCTCCTGTCTTTTTCTTTCAGGCTGTAAGCCTTCCTTTAATATTTCCTGTAAAGGTGGATTCTTTTCTGTGAACTCTCTTAGTTTCTTTTTGTTTGTGAATATTCTAAACATACCTTCATATATGAAGGACAATTTTGCTGGATAAAGACTTCTCAGCTGGCAGTTTTTCTCTTTCACTATCCTAATTATATTATACCACTGTCTTATTGCCTTAATGGTTTCTAGTGAGAAATCTTCACTAAGTCTTACTGGGAGATTCTTGTATGTGATGGTTTGCTTCTCTCTTGCTGATCTCACTTCTGAATCTGCTTTACTAGGTATTTATTTTCCTCCTGTAGAGATGCTTGCTCAGATTCCAGATGTTTATTTTGTGATCTAAGTACTTCATTGACTTGACTTTCCTCACAAAATTTTTATATATAAGTTGCTTTTCCCTTTCAAGTCTGTTTATTTTTTAAAGGTTTATTTATTTCTCCCCTCCCCCTGTTGTTTTGAACTTGCCATCTGCTCTCTGTGTGTTCTTCTGTGTCTGTTTTTCTTCTCTTTAGGCAGCAATGGGAACCAATCCTGGGACCTTCTGGAATGGGAGAGGGGCACTCAATCTCTTGTTCCACCTCAGCTCCCTGGTCTGCTGTGTCTTTTATTATCTCTCCTCTGTGTCTCTTTTTGTTGCATCATCTTGCTGCACCAGCTCTCCATGCAGGCCAGGACCTTGTGTGGGCTAACACTCCTGCATGGGCCAGCTTTCCACATGGGTCAGCTTGCCTTTCACCACGAGGCCCTGAAATCGAACCCTGGAACTCCTATATGGTAGACAGGAGTCCAGTTGCTTCAGCCACATCTGTTTCCCTCAAGTCTGTTTAAATTAACATTTAAGGTTATAGTATAGATGAGATTTGATACACCCATGTCTATCTCATAAGACTGGTCTACTTTTGCAGATTCAATCTTTTCCTCTAATTCCATGTTAATAATATTCTGGTAATATTCACAGATGGCAGGCACATTTATCATCTACAGAACTGTTTCAATCAGAGATGTTAACTAAGTTTCTTTACCATTGACAATATGTTCCATCTGCATTGTGGAGGTTTTGAGCTTTTTTCCCTGTTCCTTCAGTTCTCACATGTTTTCATTCCATCTAGCACCAACCAAGACAAGCAGTTTTAGAGTTTCCTGAAGCTAAGCATTTTCATTCAAACCATTAAATGTATCTTCCTGGCATAGTTCTCCATTCTACTGAGATACCATTAAGATGCTTTTGGCCCCAAGCTCATTGGGGTAGAGGGCTTTGGATATCTCACTGAGAGACTGTGTGTGTCCTCAAAGAAAAGCCATCATCACTCTGTTGAATGAAATTTCAGAGCTCACTTGGCTGTTCTTTGTCCAGAATGTCTACTACATTTTCCAGGGAAAAGAGAACTCTGTTCACATCCTTATTAAAAATGCCAAGCACAAAATTTGTAAAATTAGAGGACTGGTCTCCACTGGAGTTGACCTGAGCTCTTTACACAATTTGGTTACCTGTCCAATCTTCTCACAGACTTTAAGATATTCTTCATTTTGAATAGATATGTGCTTAGCTAGCTCTGTCCCCTCAAACTGTGCTGCTGGAATTTTACTATGAGAGTAACCCAAGTAGCATATAGTAATATTTCTAAGGAAAATTCCAATAGACTTGGGCCTTGCCTGCAGAATTCTGACAATTAGAACACTAGACAGCTGCTCTAGGACTAGCTGCAAAGACATTTTCATGGCCCTCAGTAGGACATCCATGGCAGTAAAAGAACCCACAGCTCTGCCTCTGGCCAGTAGTTTCTGGTCTGCAACTGCACCCACAGAGATGTTCTATTGGAAAGAAAAAAATGTGCCTTGCAACCAGGAGAGATAATTAGTAGCTTTGTTAGGGGGAAATGGTTTAGCAGCTTTCATGAACTAGTGCTCCTTGATTTTACTATGACCACTATACAAATATAAAGAATAGTTTTTGTATTGTCAGGGATGTAATGAAAAGTTTATACACTAAGAACAGACAAGTCAATTAAATGAGATCACTTTAAGGACATGTGGCCCCACATGAGACTTAGGCACCCATGGTTTGCCATGCTACCACCCTTCTCCACATTACATTCACATGAACATTCAGGGTATGATGTGGGGGTATAATATGGGGCACTCTGCAATGAAGTACTCATGCACCCTTGTCCCAAGATGAAGCTATATATTTTCCAGATGTAACATTTTTATCTGTATCATCCAAGTCTAATTTTGGCTTCAAAGGATCAAGCATCTCTCTACACTGGAAGTAATCATATGTGTGTGGCTGTGGTTTGTTTGTGTTATTGTATGGTTTTTTTTGTTGTTGTTGTTAGATCAAGTGAAATTACTGCCCTATATCAATTGTCAAAACAGGGTAAATCAGTTAGAACTTGGAATGCCTTCATATTTCATGGATTTCCATGGAACTCCATTGTCTCCATTCAACCCACACTTCCGATTGAGGCAGGATAGAACAGGAACCTAAGAAGAAGAGGCAGAAAACCCAATAAGCCACACAAATACCACATGGTATGAGAGGCTGAGGCAACAGTTGCTGACTTGCATCAGACTGCTGACTTGCACCAGCAAGTTATCTGGGGGCAACTTGCAGCACACACTGAAGAGCTGTGTTATCTGAAAGCAGTTTGGACAGAAAATGCAAAACCAACACCACCCATCCACTTTCATAATACCTCATGTAGCAAACTCTAGCAGAGCTTGTGGACAGCAACCAGAAACCACCAGACAACAACTTAGAAATCAAAGCACCCAATAAATCTTCCCCACTTTGTTTCAAATATGCCAACAAGCACAGACCCTATACCCCTGCAGGAGCCCATAAAACTGAGAACCCCAGAACAAAGCAAGGGTACCTATACCTTGAGCATACCCATACTCATGTGTGAGTGTGTGCTTTATCTTTATTAAATTCTTTCTTAACTTTCTTATAATGGTGGTTCATCACTGAATTATTTCTTAAAATGTAACCAAGAACCTGGAAACCAACTCCAGTAACATATTAGTTGTGAGCAAGTCAGGAGGTAATCTCTGGGAACCCTCTCCTCTACCAGTCAAGACTAGTGAGATTTTTTGGCTTCTAACCAAAGCCTGTCTATGTGTGTCTCCCTTTCTTCTCTCTTTGCCATTCTGAACAGGTCTCCAGCCCTGCTCCAAAATGACATAACCTCAGTTTACTCATAGTTTTCTGGTTTCTGCTTCAGAGTTAGTATGGGTCAGCCCCTATGCTGGAGACTCTGGATGATGTATGACACCATCCTTGAAACCTGACTGAGAACATTCCTCAAGTTGAGTAGGAGTCCAACAGGAGCAGAGATGTCCCAGAGATCCATCTCATTTTAAACTGCTTTCTAATTCTGTTTACCACACCCCAGGAAGTCATGAAAACAATCTTAGGCCACTTCAAGGTGATAAAAGTTTATAGAAAACTTGTGCTCCCTTATGGGCCAGGTCTCTAACATGCAATTTGTAGCCATTTGGACAATGATTAAACTTTTACCCCCCAAGAGAGTAGAACTGCTGGGGGAGCTCACACTCATTCTAGGGAAAAATTTCCACTTGTTATCTTTGATCTGGATTCGTGTCCAGAAGTCTCCCAAAACCTATGGCCTCTCTCTAAGACACAGGTCACTCCATGGCTCAAGGCGTCTGAGTTCTCAGGATGCTGGGTTTCAGAACGGTTGCTCCAAATGTCTCCCAAGACCTGGGCAACTTGGTAGCTTTGGTTTGGGCCATGGCTCCAAACATCTCCCAACACCGAGGCAACTGCAGTTTCTGGGGGCAACTTGCAGCACACACTGAGGAGCTGCATTATCTGAAAGTAGCTTGGGCAGGAAGGGAAAAAACAACCACCACCCACACACTTTCAAAACGCTTTATGCAGCAAACTCCAGTGGAGCAGGAGCACCAAATTTCTCCCAAGATCTGGAAAAATTGGTAGCTTCAGTTTGGGCAGTAGCTACAAATGTCTCCCAAGGCCAAGACAGCTTCACTTTGGAGGCTAAATGTACAATCAGGCCAGGATCTGGGGTGCTGGATCAGCTGACAAACTTTTTTCCATTTCTCCCGAGTATACTGGGAGTGGCTTCTAGCATTCCCCATTGGGGTGTCTTCTCAGAAATTGGGGCAACCAGCCTACTGATGGTCTAAAAAGAAAAACTGCAAATTAGAGGAAGGCCAAGGGTGGTATCTCTATGGGACCCTGGTTTCCAGTTAAACCTGTGTAAGAGAAAAGGAGGGGACAAGTAGATCTAAAGGCCAAAGACCATGTGGTCACAGGTAAGCTCAGGAAAATTAATCAAAGGCAAAATTAAAGATCCTGATTCTAAAAGGACATATCCTCCTAGAAACTCACTTTAGTAGCCAGTCTGCCTCAGATATCCATAGAAAGTTGCAAAAACTTTCCCTGGGTCCCTAAACATCCTTTAACTCCTGTATTAGTCAGGATCCTCTATGGACACAGAATCAATAAGAGATATCTGTAAATACTATGAGATTTTATAAGAGTCTCTCATGTGACCATGGGGATGCACAAGTCCAGGTTCCACAGACATGCTGCAAACCATGGGCTCTGATTAAAGTTCAATGAAGGTATTTGATGAGTTCCTGGGAAACATTTGGCTCTGCAAAGATGAGCTGGTGAATTCTTTTTGTATGCAGAAATCACTTACCTTCAGTAAGCAATTCAGCTGCCCATGGTTCTTTGCCTGGTGGGGTGGCCAAAACTTTCATTTCTGAAGATTCTGGGCTGTTGTTAGTCCTTCTTGTATTGGGTTCTTGCAATTTTTCAATGACTTTAATCACAGGGCATGACAGTACTAGGAGACACCCTAAAAGATCTCCTGTATTCCAGGCAAATTCTTCTTTATCTTCATTTTGTAGATGCAGTCCTATTTTCCCTGAATAGTCAGGATCAATCACCCATTCCAGTATAGTAATTCCTTTCTTTTCCTGTTGATTCAGAAGTAAGAAGGGGCCCAAAGTGGCCAGGAGGCTGTCTTAACTTCCATTTCAATGGAATCATTGTTGTGTTCCCTGTTGGCAACACACCTCCTTTTGTAACTAGAACTAAAAATTTCCCTAGTGTGTCACTAGGGGTAATAGTGAGTGGTGCCACTCCCATTTCCACCCCTTGATTCCTGGGCCCATGAATCTTGGCTATGGGAGAAAGAGCACCACAGAGTGGACACTGATTTAGAGCATACACAGCTTCCTGGAGAACATTGCCTCAGCCCTGCAAGGAATTGCCACCTAGCTGCCACTGTAATTGAGTCTTCAAAAGGCCATTCCACTGTTCTATCTATCCAGCTGCTTCAGGGTAATGGGGAACATGGTCAGATCAGTGAATTCCTTGGGCACATGCCCATTCCTGCACATCATTTGCTGTGAAATAGCTTCCTTGATCAGAAGCCATGCTGTGTGGAATGCCATGGCAGTAGATAAGACATTTGATAAATCCACAGATGGTAGTCGGGAAGAAGCAATGCATATAAGAAATGCAAACCTGTATCCAGAGTATATGTCTATTCCAGTTAAAACAAATCACTGCCCCTTCCAT
>JAQZBX010006011.1:0-40510 GCA_029593785.1 Cabassous unicinctus
GGAACTCAAGAAGCCTGAACCGTGGCAAATGTCGGCAGCTGTCTTGCTCCAACACGTGACATTGGACTTTGGTGAGGGAAGAAACTTATGCTTTATGGCCCGGTAACTGTGGACTCCTACCCCAAATAAATACCCTTTATAAAGACCAACGCGTTTTTTGGTATTTCACATTAGCACTCCTTTGGCTGACTAATACAGAGGTCTATCTCCTTCCCACTCACCGTGTGGGTCTCCACTCCCCAACATATCACATTATGTCAGGATGAACACTCACACACTCCCCAGAAGCCTGCTCCAGATGTGCCCCATCTTGAATGCCCCCCACCTACACCCTAAACCAGTGACACTACCTTGTCATATTGTTATAAGTGCATTCCCACTCCTGCACTTTCAACCTCATACCCAAAAATCCGATGTTTACCTAGTCCCTCTCCCATCCCCTGCCCTCAGTATCCTGGGTATTCTAACCACCTTACCTAATCTACCCACCTGGCAATGCTTCACCACCAAATGCAGTAATGTCACAACATATCTGTCCTATCTTTCAATATGAAACTATACTCTATCACTTTACCATAGATTTTGCCTGTATGGGTGATGGCTCACAACCTTCTCTTCTCTATCTCTCCCTTGTTGAACTATCTTTTAGACAATGGTTCTCAGAGACTGCTCACTTTGCTCAATTCAAATCAGTGAGGTCATATACTGTTCATCCTTCATTGCCTTGCTTGCTTTACTAAACATAAGGTCTTCAAGATTCATCCATGTTATTCAGTGTGTTAGCACTCTATTCCTATATATAGCTGAGTAATATTCCATTGTATGTATGTACCACTTTTTGTTTATCCATTCATCTGTTGATGGGACTGGGGCTGATTCCAACTTTTGGCATTTGTGAACTATGCTGCTATGAATATTGGGATGCATATACCTGTTCATGTCTTTGCTTTTAAGTCTTCTGGGTATATACCCAGCAGTGGAATCATTGGATCATATGGATGACTTATTGTTACTTTTCTGAGGAACTGCCAAAATGTCCTCCACATTGTTTGGGCCATTCCACAATCCCACCAGCAGTGGATGAGGGTTCCTATTCCTCCACATCCTCTCCAACTCTTATACTGTGCTTTTTTTTTAATAGCTGCCATTCTGATGGGTGTAAGATGGTATCTCATTGTAGTTTTGATTTGCATTTCCTAATAGCCAGTGACGTCGAGCATTTTTCATGTGCTTTTTGGCCATTTGTACTTCAAGGTGTAGGGTTTCTTTTTATATGCAGGATATTGGGCTCCTATCAGATATATGGGTGCCAAATATTTTCTCCCATTTTGTAGGCTGCCTTGTAATTTTCCTAATTATGTCCTTTGAATTGCAGAAGTTTTTAATTTTGAGGAGATCCCATTCATCTTTTTTTTTCTTTTGTTGTTCATTCTTTGTGTATGAAGTTCATGAAACCATTTCCTATTACAAGGTCCTATAGATGTTTCCCTACCTTATCTTCCAAGGTCTTTATGTTTTTGTGTCTTATACTTAGATCTTGATCCATCTTGATTTGATTTTTATATAAAGTGTGATACAGTATTCCTCTCACATTCATTTGGATATGTATATCCATTTCGCCAAGCACCATTTGTTAAAGAGGCCATTCTCTCTGAACTGAGTGGGCTTGGTGGTCTTGCCGAATTTCAGATGATTGTATATGTGAGGTTCTTTTTCAGAGCTTTCAACTTGGTTCCATTGTTTAGCATGTCTATCCTTGTGCCAATACCATGCAGTTTTGAGCACTGTAGCTTTGTAGTATGTTTAAAAGTCAGGTAATGTGGTACTTCATTTTTCTTTTTCAATATGTCTTTGGCAATTTGGGGCCTTTTACCTTTCCAAATATATTTTGTAGTTAGTTTTTCCAGTTCCTTAAAAAATACAGTGTTGATTTTTATTGGGATTGCATTAAATCTGTAGAATAGTTTGAGTAGAATAGACATCTTGATGAGGTTTAGTCTTCCACTCCATGAATAGGGAATATTCTTCCCTTTATTTAAGTCTTGTTTGATTTCCTTTAACAATGTTTTGTAGTTTTGTGTATACAAGTCCTTTACATCTCTAGTTAAATTTATTCCTAGGTATTTGATTCTTTTAGTTACTAGTGTAAATGTTATTTTTTTCTTGATTTCCTCCTCAGATTGCTTGTTATTGGTGTACAGAAATGCTACTGATTTTTGAGCATTGATCTCATAACCAGTGACATTACTGAACTCCTTTATATGTTCTAGAAGCTTTGCTGTAGATTTCTCAGGGCTTTCTACATATAGGTTCATGGCATCTGCAAATAATGAAATTTTTACTTCTTCTTTTCCAATTTGGATACATTTTATATCTTTTTCTTTCCTCAGTGCTCGAGCAAGTACTTCTAAGGCATTGCTAAATAGGAGTGGTGCTATTAGGTATCCTTGTCTTGTTCCCAATCTCAGAGGGAAGGTTTCTAGGATTTCACCATTGAAGATGATGTTAGCTTTGGGTTTTTCACATATACCCTTTATCATATTCAGAAAGTTTCCTTCTATTCCTATCTTTTCCAGTATTTTTATCAGGAAAGAGTTCTGTAATTTGTCAAATGATTTTTCTGCATCCATAGAGATGATCATGTGATTTTTTTTTCAATCTGTTTATGTGGTGTAATACATTCATTGATTCTCTCATATTGAACCATCCTTGCATACCCGGGATGAAAGCAACTTGGTCATGGTGTATAATCCTTTGATATGTTGTTGAATGTGGTAAGCAACTATTTTGTTGAGGATTTTAGCATGTGGGTTCATTACATAAATTAGTCTATAATTTTCCTTTCTTTTGGTTTCTTTGTTTGGTTTTGGTATTAGGGTAATATTGGCATCATAGAATGAGTTAGGCAATATTCCTTCTCCTTCTATTTTTTGAAGTGCTTATGCCAGGTTGGTGTTAGCTCTTTTTGGAATGTTTGGTAGAATTCAGCTGTGAATCCATCTGGTCCTGGGCTCTTCTTATTTGGGAGGCTTTTGATGACTGAGACTCTCTCTTTACTTGTAAATGGACTGTTGAGTTCATCAATTTCTTCATTTGTCAATGTAGGCTGTTTCTGAGGTCCTAGGAATTTGTCCATTTCCTCTAAATTATCATTCTTGTTGGCATGTAATTTTTCAAAGTATCCTCTTTTGATAGTCCTTATTTAGGTGGGTTCAGTAGTGATATCCCCTTGCTCATTCCTTATTTTGTGTATTTGCATCTGTTCTCTCTTTTTCTTTGTTAGTCTGGCTAAGTGTTTGTCAATTTTATTGATCTTCTCTAAGAAACAGCTTTTGGTTTTGTTTATTTTTTCTAGTGCTTTCCTATTTTCTATTTCATTTAGTTCTGCTCTTATCTTTGTTATTTCCTTCTTTGTACTTCCTTAAGTTTAGTTTGTTGTTGTTTTTCCAATTCCTCCAATTGTGCAGTTAGGTATTCAATTTTTGCTCTTTCTTCTTTATTAATATATGTATTAATGGCTATGAACTTTACTCTCAGGACATCTTTGGCTGCATCCCATAGGTTTTGATATGTTGTGTTGTCATTTTCATTAGTTTCAAGATAGTTAGTGTTTTCTTTTGAGATATTCTCCATCACCTTCTGTTTGTCTAAGAGTGTGTTGTTTAACTTCCATAACTTTGTGCCTAATCTGTTTCTCTGTCTCTTAGTGATTTCCAATTTCATTCCATTTTGGTCAGAGAATTTACTTTGTATATATCAATCTTCCTGAATTCATTGAGAGTTGATCTGTGGCCTACCATGTGGTCTCTCCTGGAGTAGGATCCATGTGCACATGAGAAGATTGTAAATCCTGCTGTATTTGGGTGTAGTGTTTGGTATATGTCTATTAGGTCCAGGTCCTCTAGTGTATTATTCAGAGTCTTTGTTTCTTTTTGATTCTCTGTCTAGATGTTCTGGCTAACGGTGATAATGGTGTATTAAAGCCCCCACTATAATTGTAGAGGCATTTATTTCTCCATGTAGTTTTTGGGGGGTTTTTTTCATGTGTTTTGAGGAACCCCATTTGGGTGCATAAATGTTTATGATTGTTCTTTCTTCTTGAGAAATTACCCCTTTTACTAATATGGAGTGTCCTTCTTTGTCTCTTACAATAGTTTTGCATTTAAAGTCTATTTTGTCTGCTATTATAATAGTTACTCATGCCCTTTTTTGGCTTTTTTTTGCTAGAAAAAATGTTTTCCATCCATTCACTTTCATCCTCCTTAAAACCCTGGGTCGAACGTGGGTTTCTTGTAGACAGCGTATAGATGGATCATATTTCCTTATCCATCTGCCAATCGGTGTTTCTTGAGTGATGAATTCAATCCATTAACATTCAGTGTTATTACTTGCAATGAATTTCTTACTTCAGCCATATTTTCTTTGGGTTAATATATGTCATATATTGTTTTTGTTTCTGTTTTTGCATTTTTAGTTGTTTTTAAACTCTCCTCCAACTCTCTCTCCATTCATTTTTCCTTTCAACTTGTAGAACTTCCTTTAGTATGTTTTGAATAGCAGGTTTCTCATTGGCATACTCTCTTAATTTCTGTTTATCTGTGAATATTTTGAACTCCCCATCATTTTTGAATGTCAGGTTTGTAGGATAGAGAATTCATGGCTGAAAGTGTTTTTCCTTTTAGTAATTTGACTATGTCATGTCACTGTCTTCTTGCCTCCATGGTTTCAGATAAGAAATCAGCACTTAATCTTATTGTGCTTCCCTTGTATGTGATGGTTCTCTTTTCTCTTGCTGCCTTGTGTATTTTCTCTTTGTATTGAATATTGGACATTTTGACAAGTATATGTTTTGGAGTTATCCTGTTGGGATTTAAAATCTTTGGTGTGCACTGTTCTTCCTGGACTTGTACATTCATCTCTCTCAATAGGGTTGGCAGTTTTCTGCCATTATTTCCTTCAACACTCCTTCTATTCCCTTTCCCTTCTCTTCTCCTTCTGGGATGCCTATAATGCATATGTTTTTATGTTTTGTTTTGTTGGTAAAATCCCTGAGTCCCCCCTGGATTTTTTCTATCTTTTTATCTGTCTGTTCTACTATCTGTTTGATTTAAGATATATTGTCTTCCACATCACTAATTCTTTCTTCTGCCTGTTCAAATCTGCTGTTATGTGAATCCAGCGTCTTTCTGATTTCTTGCATTGTGCCATTGATCACCATCATAACCGTTATCTTTTTAAGTATGTTTACAATTTCTTCAGTATGTTCTCCCAGGGTCTTCTTAATATCCTTAATCTCTTCCTTCACTTCACTAAGTTGGTCCATGATATTTGTTTGGAAAGCTTTGATTAGTTGTTCGATGTTCTGCAAGTCTTCCTGGTTTTTAGTTTGTTTTTGGATTGTTCCATGTCTTCCAGTTTCACAGTGTGGTATGTAATTTTTTGTTGCCCTTTAGTCATCATTTTATCTTGATGGGTTTCTTCAGTTGATTAGCTTCTCTCTCTGCTCTAGAATTTTATTTAGCTGGTGGTTCTGTGTGTTTGTTAAGTATTCTCTTTGACACTTTTTCTTCTTATTTTATTTCCTTGCTTCTTTCTATGTTCCCTTGAAGGCAAAAGATTAGGGCCAGAGGAATTGAAAGATGTCAGAAAGGAAGAAGGATAATAATAATTATGAAAAAAAGTTAGAAAAGTGGCCATATAAGACTTAGTAAAATGAATATTTAACTCATGTAGGCAGCGTAGAGTAATAGGGAAAAAAATACAGTACCTACAAAGGACTGGGAAACCAAATAGAGGAAAATATGTATAACGATTCAGAAGACTAGAATGATGAGGAGAGAGAGAAAGAGTAAAGAAATGGCTGAAAGGAAAAAGTAAATATTAATAAAAAACGAAGAAAACAGAATAGATAGAATAGAAATTGACACACTTTAATATGTGCGCTAATGAAAAAACGTGGTATGTAAGAACCACAACAGAAAGTAGAAGGCAGAAAGATGAAAGAAGGAAAAGAGATAGTGTTGGGAGATTGCATCAGTATAGATTGAGAATGGAAAATCACTGAAAAAGAAGCACAGCAAAGTGGAGAGAAGCTAGCAGCACCTATTTCAAAATAAAAAAAAAAAAGAAGAGGGGTAGGAAAGAGGAAAGAAAAGCAAGAGGCATCAAATAAACAAAGAAAAACCAACCAACCACACAAGCAAGCAGTCAAACAAAGCTAAGGACTAACAGCATTCCTTCTTGGGCCCTTGTGAAACCTCTCAGCCTGCTTGTATTCATCAATCAATTGCCCTGCAACGTTCTATCTGCAGGTATTGAGCAGATTTTAGCTATTAAACTAAATTTATAAAGAAAAATTCCTTTTTTTTATTTTTTAAAGTGACTCTTCTTCTTCTTCTTCTTCTTCTTCTTCTTCTTCTTCTTCTTCTTCTTCTTCTTCGGCAAAATAAGGGACCCTAAAGATGTCCTCTTCTAGACCACCTTCTTCACTGAGGGGACCCTAGCTAGACTCATAGAAACTAATGAAGCACTTTCCACTTCCTGGCCTCCCCAGAGCAGTTGAAGCTCTGATGCTTGTCAGTGCAGAATGATAAAACTGACTGACCTGGGCCCCTCTGGAGCCAAGCCTCAGTATTACCTGCGCTGTTGGGTAAATCGGGCTTCCTCAGTAGATTCACTTCTCCCCTCAGCTTGGCAGTGCTTCAAGCTACCTTATCTGCTCCCCAAAGCTATGAGGGGGTCCAGGCAGCCAAATCCACAGGAAGGAAACCCCTATCCACCTTCTGTCAGTACCCTCCCACTCTTGTAGAATGCTCCTTCTCACTGGGTTGCCAGCAGGGATTGGGGCATATCCCTGGGCAGCTAGGTAAATAAGCCTTCTTCAGTAGATTTGGCATTCTCCTCAGCGTGGTACTGCTTTAAATCAGCTATTTTCCTCCCCAAAGCTTTAAGGTGTTCCAGGCTGCCAAATCCACAGAAAGGAAACCCCTCCGGACCCTCCACTAGAATCCTCTCTCTCGGAGAATGCTCCCTCTCACTGGGTTGCTGGTGGGAGTAGCAGCTCAAACCAGCCTTTTTTCCTGAGTGTGGGGCTCAGCCATCTGTGTTAACCACCAAAGGCAGAGAAGAAATTCATGAATATCTCTTGAGCAATCTGCACATTCCAGCTCCCTTCAGAGCAATGTCCCCAAGGTTCTCACTCTGTACGCCCCCAGCTAAGACCCCCAGGCAGGACCATGTCCCCAATCAGCTGTCCTCAGAGAGCGAGTCAACCAGTGCCCTCCTAAACTGATGCCATCTTGGCTGGGTCACTTTTAATTAGTAAGTTTAGAATGACTTCAGACTAAGATACATATTGAAAAATCAATTATAGTTTTTATATTAGTAACAAAATTTCATAACTGAATTTTTAAAATGCCACTCTTTTAAACTCCTAAGCAGCCATAACAAAGTACCAGAAACTAGGTTGCTTCAAACAACAGAAATTTAGTGTTGAACACTTTTGGAGGTAGAAGTGAAAAATCAACTAGTCAGCAGGGCTGCACTTGCTCAGTAACTGGTAAGGGAGAATCTTTCCTTACATCCTGTAGCTTCCAGTGTTTGCTGGCAATCCTTGGTATTCCTTGGCTTGTACATGCATCTTTCCAGATACTGTCTTCATCTTCACATGGATATTCTTTTCCTCTTTCTGTCTCTGTTCTAATTCCCCTCTTCTTTCAAGGAAGTCATATTAAATTAGGGCCCAACCAGTTCCATTTGCATTTTATCTTAACTAATTACATCCTCAAATTCTCTATTTCCAAATTAGGTGACATTCACAAGACCAAGGGTTAGGATATATACATATTTTGGGGGAGAGCTCAACTCAACATACAACAGTCAGTTATAATAGATAAATAACACAAAATACTTAAGGATAACTGTGATATAACATGGTGCAATATACGTGCATTAAAACTATAGAACGATGCTGAGAGACTAGAAAGACTTTGCTAAATAGAGCGAAATACTTTTTTCATGGATTTGATATCTCAAATGTAGAGTTAAATGTATTAATATTTTAACTCTTCTTATATTATATTATATTTATTATATTATATTATATTATATTATATTTGAATTATGAAATGATTATATTATATATTATATTAAACTCAATGTAATCCCAAACAAAATCCAAACAGTTATTATTTTCATTAATTTTCAAAATTATTTCGATATAAATATGGAAATTCAATGGATCATAATTATAACCAGAATTTAAAAAGGAAAAAAAAAACTGAACATATATTACCTTATAGCAACATATTTTATAAAGCTATGGCCTGGATTTTTCATTAAGATGGTTAAGTTGTCAACGAACTTACATTACCTAATAGCAACATATTTTATAAAGCTATGGCCAGGGTTTTTCATTAAGATGGTTAAGTTGTCAATGGAAAAGACTAGAAAGTGTAGTAGTAGGTTGGCACATATATCTTCAACTAAATCTCAGCAAAGTTGTGTAGGAAATCAGTGGAGAAAAGATAGACTTTTCAACAAATGGTGATAGAACAATTGGATATCCGCATATACAGAAGACTGAACACCAACCTATATCTCACTCAATGCACAAAATTAATTCAAAATGTATCTTAGACCTGAACATAAATGTAAATGCATACAATGCTTAGAAAAAAAAAGGGGTGAAAATATTTCTGACCTTAGATTAGGCAAAAAGTCCTTAATATAATGTCAAAATCATGACACATTGAAAAAGAGATAAATTTTATCACATCAGAATTAAAATTTTTGATGCAACAAAAACTGAGATGACAAGAAATGAAATTAGGTTTGAATCTGTAATTTACCACAGTGTTCATGAGGTACCTGCATACATTTCTAGGGTGTATCCAGGTGTGGGTTTGAGAAGACAGTATGTTCAGAGGTAAGTAGAACTAACTACTTTTGATTTATAGGGCATGTCTAGGTATGTGATTGAATAGGGAGGATGGTTAGATGTATGAAAAGCTATCTTATTCTGTGGGTTTAATACTGGTGATCTTGATTAAAGACATTGTGTTGAAGTGGGTGACAAAACACTGGGTTCTTATATCCTTCTTTGAAAGTGCTAGAATCCTTCATTTAATCAGGGTTCCTTAACATTCAAAGTCTGAAAGCAAGCATTAAACTTAGAAATATCCAGTTATGTCATTGAATGGCGGACATAGAATCTTGCTTTATGTTTATCAGATGTTTCAGTTGGTTCATAAAAACTAGAAGGTTCAGTGTCCTTATGTGAATAATAGAGCTCATAATATGGATTTCAAATTAGACATTATAGTGAGGAATAATTCATATAATGAACATAATGTGCTCAATAATTTCTCAGCCAATCAATATTTTTTTGCATTTTTCTACAAATGCTGATCGAAACTAGACAAGGTACTCTGAATTGCTGGTTTCCTGAAGTTTCAATTTATGAGAAAAGCTTTCATGTATTGCTTTGTGTATAAAAGAGAGGGAAGAGCTCACTGAAATTTATTGTGTGCATTTGAAACTGTGCATATACAACCTACACTAATGCAGTGATAAAGGGGGAAGTAATATGGTAAACAGAATAAAAGACTTGTATTTTGAATACTCATTTCACCTGACATTTTCATTATGTTCTCACATAATGATATCCACTTTGACCCAGATATGCATATGAAGGGAAATTTTTATTCCTTTTTTCCTTTTATTACCTTCCCTCTTCCATTACACAACCTTCTGTTCCAGAAATGTTAGTTCCTGGATCAACAAATCACCTGGACCCATCCATGATCTCATTAGTTACTGATTTTATTTATCTACCTAGTTCAACACACCTAGGTTAGTCTTGATAATGAACCATATATGGATTGTGATGTCTGTCTTTAGATCTGCTTGTCCTTCCTCATGTCATACATTCCTGGCACCTAACCCAATACTAATTCAGGCTATATTATCTTTCCTCCTTTCTTCAGGAAGTTATCTTAGCACAGACCTGGCAAGTCTCCTGATCTGCTCTGGGTCTGACTGTAGCATTTTGGGGCCTCCAGAAAACCAGTGCCTGAGCCAGACAAAATAAAAATTAAAAGTAAGTGCCCAGAGCCACAAGGGACATTACAGTGGAGAGTGACTTAGTGTCACTTAGTGAGGAAGTGGGTTGATATATCTCTGGGAAAATAATTCCTAAGAATTTTCAAAGATCTATTCATTTCTACAGTGTCACAAAAGTTTATATTCTGCTCTTCTGGATCAGAATACTTTTAGGCAATAAGTGAATGATTCCTAGGACATAAATACATGTGCTATCATCTGTGGGTCTTTCAAAATCTTTTTGATTAAATTTTAGTTTGAGCTAGTGTGCAGATGGTAAAACTGCATTCAAAACTCCCAGCTTACTTCTCCATTATATATAAGGATCCACATCTCCTTGTCACCCTAAAGGGTTTAGTGGATATTTAAAGTCCACTTCCCTGGCAAATATCTAGAATTCCTAAGGCACTTTGTGATTTCCAAATAATTTTGAGATTTAACCTGCTTCTGTTTTCAGTTACTGGTAATTCTCTGCATTTACTTCATATTTAGGTAATGGAGAAGAATTAGTAGAGTGAGTATCATGGGGAATTCTTCCTGATGCAGCCTAAATATAATATGAAGCACACTCAGACTTGATGGTCAATAAATTATATGGTGAGCTTGGTTTGGATAGTGTCCTACTAACCATATTTTAAGGTGGTTATGTGATATTGGCATTTATTCTATCTAATTTCATTCTTAGGGCCATAAATTCTCTTGCAGCATAAGATAAATTGATTACTATAAAACTGTTTTAGCACACTTTAGTTTACACAAAAGCCATATTCCAGTTGAGAATAGTAGAGTTAAGTTAATGAAAATTTCAGTTTAGCAGTGAGTTAACTGAATCGCTTTCTAGTGTTCATGTATCTTCCTTAATATTCTGATAAAGGAATATATCCATTTATGTTTCCAATCCACAATAAGATGAATTTCATGTATTATAAACAGCCTGTCTTCTTAAAATACACTCGATTCATCTCTGTCAACTGAGGAAAGTTTAAAACATTGCATGTTCTGTACAACTAGGAGAAAATTTGAACTTAGAAACTGTAATTTAACATTAGGAAATCTGTTGCTATTAGACTACAGCACACAAAAAGGGCTTGCCCAATATGCATTCAATCTATGAAAGAAATAAAGTGATAATTTCACAATATTTTTATGGTAATAGAAAAATCAAAGCAGGGATTACTGTTAGGAATGGTCTTAAAATAGTCTAACATCAGAATCATTTTTTCACTAACGGATTGAAAAAAATGAAGTTTATTTCATCACCCTCATTAAATCTATGTTTTGTTTTTTTTTCTTTTCTTACTTGCTTCTTAAATTGAATTTATTGTATATATGTGCTGGACAACTATAGTAGTTGCTAAGCTGCTCAAAAACAGAATAAAAAAGTTAAAAAAACTGTACGGCATTAACCATGTATGACACTAGGGTATTCCCCATATTTCTGAATTATGAAATGATTTCACAATGATGTAATTGACAAAAATAAGGCTTAAGGAGCTTAAGCAATGTGCTCAATGCTGTCAGCTGCTTAGTTTATTTTACACTCCTCTGATTTTGTTGCCATTGTTTTAACCACATATACAGTGATTGCTTAATGTATCTTTATTTTCATAATTTATTCTTTCATTTCTTTTATAGGGATTTGCCTCTATTTCTCTGTCCAAAATATTATACACTTTAATAACAATGATTCTTCTCACCTGAATCTACTCACATTTCCCTTTTGTGTCTGATAACAGCAGTGGTGATAGTAGCATATTCCTTTAGAATTCAGGATGGGATTTTAAGGGCTATTGTGCATTAAACTCTTATAATGCTCTAGACATCAAGCAAGAATTTGGCCTACAGAATGTACACTAGGTAAAACTTCAGTACAGTTATTTCAAAATGATTTATTGCCTGAGAATTCTCAACTATATATTTATATTCACTACCAGTTAAAGCTTTGTATAACTATTCAGGAAGACTGAGTGATAAGGTAGCTTGTCAAATTCCATAATCTTTTCAACAAAAATTAGTATTCACAGTGGTTTCTCCCACTGCTGAATCCCATGAAACTCTTCCCACATCCAGTTCTGCTCTTACACATGAGATAAGGCACCAAACTGAGTCAGAATACAGATTCTATCTTGTAGTATCAACAGTGTATAACTCACTGATTCTAAAACATTACTGAGATTATTGTGATCTGACTCATTATTATTGGAAATCGTGGACTTGGATTAATCGAGTGATCATGTTTAAGTAGTTCACCAACCAACATATAACAATTATTTAAATCTATTTATTTTAGGGAAATGAATGCATTTGATAATTAACAATATACCAGTTCATTAACAAACAATCTCTATCAGTTGTAATAAATTAAAGGGTAGGACAATGAACTACTGTTCATTGAACAATTGTTCATTGAACTATTGTTCAATAGTTAAGTAGGACTACTTAACTATTCTATATATGGTTACTCTTAATTACAAAACACTCTGTACCTGAGACTTATTTTCTCAGTAGCTTTAGCAAATTAAATTTGCCACATTAAACAATGGTGTTTTAAACATTTGAATTTTCTGATTCATATTTTAATCATTCAGGGAAGTGTTCCAGATTATGCTGAGAAGGAAAGTTGACCCTATGGCTAAGGCAATACATTCAAAAATAGGCAATACATTTTATTTTCATTGGTAAATTAAACTTCTGTTTTTTTTCATAAATAATATAATTTACAGAAATAAAATATATTTTATGATCTTAACCCAATTGAAATATATGGAAAGGGACAGGAATATCTCAGAATTAGTCACTTTAGGACTTTCTTATGGCCAGAATGCACAAATATTTTGCTTTTGTTTCTCTTATATTGTTTTGTTTCCTTCTTGGTAGGAAACTTCCTGATCCTTTCCTCCACTCAATGCAGCTCCCTTTTTCACCAACCCATGGATTATTTCCTCAGCCATTTATCCAGTATGGACATCTGCTATACCTCTAGTGTTTCATCCAAACTATTGGTGACTTATTAGTGAAGCCATCTCCTACAATAATTGCAAGTTTCAGTTCTTTGCCACAGACTTCTTTGGAGGTATTGAGGTCTGCATTATTGCTTCCATGTCCTTTGATAGCTACCTTGCCATCTACAAGCCTCTGTACTACATTATTATCATGAACAGTGCCAAAGGCAATCTTCTAGTCCTAGCTGCTTGGGCATGTGGTGGGGCTGTCTTTCCTTTCCTTAATTATCCATAACATTCCAGTTGCCCTTTTGTGGTTAGATTAAATTATCACTGTTTCTGCAATATTTTCTCATTGTTAAATGTTTCCTGTAATGGTACCTACATCACTGGTGTCTTTGTTGTTGCGAATTCAGGTAAGGATGCCTTAGTAACTTGTGCTGTCTTATTTGTTTCTTAAGTCATTACATTATTCACCTGTGAAATGACTCATTGTGGGAAGATGCAAACTCTCTCTACCTGTGGGTTTCATATATCTCTGTGAAATTTTGGGGGCCTTCAATCTTTGCTAATCTTAGACTACTTAATACATACCTTAAGGATAAAATATTTGCATTATTTTACACCATCTTTTTACCTTTGTTCAATCTATGTTCAATCCTATATGCTATACTCTGACATATGTATATGTCATATACATATGACAAATGCTATGAGAATGTATTGGTGTTGTAGTAATCAGGATCTCTAGGGAAAAGAACTAAATATATAAATTTTACATATATGATATATATTAATATGTATATTATTTGAATATTATGAGATTTTCTGTTAAGAATTGGCTCAAAAGATTGTGGAAATGGGCAATTCCAAATTCTCTAAGAAGGCTGTAAATTCAGAACTTCAATGAAGATTTTCAATGAATTTCCCAGTAGATGCTGGGCTGACTGAATTAGAGATGGAAATTCTCCCTTCTGACTGCTAAAATCATTATTTCCATTAAAGGTATTCACCTGATTGGATGGGACTTTTCTCATTGTTGAAAGCAATCTCCTCAGTTGGTTTTAGATGTGATCAGTCATAGATGCAATAAATTTATTGATTATTTAAATCCATGAAGTAATCTCACAGTAACAATCAAAACAGTGTTTTCATGATCAGACAACTGGGCACCATAACCTGGCTAACTTGATACATGAACTTAACCATCACAGGTGCCAAGCATTATTTTTGACGGAATAACACAATGAATGTGGAATAAAAAAGATAGGAACTACCTCAAAGTTAATTATTCCTTGCTATCAAGAGTGCAATGCATGATGAAAAAAGGACTTAGGAGTTTCAAGAAACTCCAATCAAATACAAACTATACCATGCAAAATGATTAGGAAGCATAATTTTGTGGGATACTGAAATAGATTAGTTAGGGTACTTGCAAAAAATCATCTGTGTCAAAGCATTTGATGCAGTGCTATATTGAGCAGTGGATTATAATATAAAATTTTAGTGATTATTTTATTTAACTTTCAGGCTTTCCTGGAAGGCCATATGGTGACATATTTCCACATTAGGTGGTAATTGAGAAGTTAAATCTGTAAGTTAATCAACAATTTTTAATTTATATTTGATATTTATCCGTATACCCTTTACTGGCCTGCAAAATCAATTGAGAAATAAAGAAATCAGTATAACAGATCTCATTTTAATCCCAAGGGTAATTTATTTCTCCCTGTATGAAATTGATTGTCTGATTTGTTCTTTGAAATTTATTGCAAGGAAGCACAAATTTCTAGAGGCTTGAGGATATGTGCATTAAACTCATTATTCCTGCTAAGACCAGGTATGAAATTCTCAACTAATCCTAACTGATGGGACTTTAAGGATTGCCATGCAAATTAATGGTTTTGTAAATAAATATCTAGAAATAGAATAGTTGGGTCGTAATTTAGGATAGACTTAATGGTTATCCTCAAATAGTATTTTAAGGTATTGGCACAATTTTTTACCACTAGGATCAACATATAATAGTTCCATTATATTGGATTTTTGTGTTTTTTCTCTCTTTTCATTGATAAAGATAAATTCTTCAGACTTTTATTAATCCTTTCATGGAACCAAATTTTGTCTTGCTGATATTCTTTATTTAGAAATATTGGGTATGTCCTTTGGAATTCTATTCTTGTTTATATTATATCTTTGTCTCTATATTGTTTGGAATTAATTTGCTTTTACATTTTGTTACTTAGAGCATTTCCATCACTTACTACTAAACATTTTATTTCTTAATGACAAGTGTTAACATTATACATTGTACAGATTTTAAAAGGAAAATAAGGGGCTATTATAAACACATTAATGTCAATAAATTGAACAACTCAGAATAGACAAAGTCCTTGAATATTATATATATAAAAGTACATTATAACAAATAACAGGTGATTTCAATAGTCCTATATATCTTAAAGAAATAGAATTTGTTTTTTTTTTCCCAAAGCTTACCTCAAAGAATCCCCAGATCCAAATAGTTACATTTATGAATTCTACCAAACATTAAGATGCAAATACTACCAATTCTACTCAAACACTTCCAGAAAAAGGAATAGAAGTGAGTGAAAAGTATCTGAACTCACTCTGTTAAGCCAGCATTTCTCTCATACTCATAAAATATAATACAATTTCTTTATAGATTTTAAATTTTACTACATAGACAACCATATCACCAGTAAATACAGTTTAGCTTCTTCCTATCTAATCTGCATGATGTAACTGTTTTTTATTTATAAGTGAGCTTGGCAAGTTTGAAAAATGTGAGAGAAATATACAAAAGTTGATTGCAAAGATTATTTGTAAAAAGTAATCAGAAATTGAATTTTTAAAATTATATTATAAAATCCTTAATATACTTTGTATATTAATATTTAAGAAGAAAACTTAGTAATTGATGATATTTGACAAAATATATGCAAGGATCTACACAGAAAACTACATAACTTTGAAAGGGGAAGTTAAACAACATCTTTATAAATGGAGAAACATTCTGTAGTCATGAGTGAAGCAACTCAACATTTTTAAGATGTCATTTTTTCCACCCACAAAATTAATTCCTCGACTCAGTGTTATTGTCACCCAAAAACACAAATTATCTTTTCTTTTTAGAATTTTTGAATATAATTTTAACATTTATATGGAAATGCAATTCATCTAGATCAGCCCACATAAGTTTATATAGGAATAAATTTGGAGAAATCATATTTCCTAATTTCAAAGTATATCATAAATCTACAGTAATCAAATTAGTATGGTATTTTCACAAAGATAGACAATCTTTGTATTGGGCTTAGAAACCAGAATTAGATGCACACCTGTTTGGTTAACTGGATCTAAGCAAAGGACTATAGGCAATTCTATAGAGAAAGTATAGCATTTTCAACAAATATTGGTGGAAAAAATTGGATATCCATATCAGATAATGAACCCTCACACATTATACATACATTAATTCAAAATGAATCATAGATGCTTTTACAAAATATAAAAGTGTTTTTAAAGAATGAAACCTGGATGAATATCTTCTAGTCCACAGATAGGCAAAGAGTTGATAGACACAGTATAATATCATGATCAAGAAAATAAAAGGGGGAGGTCATATGGCTCAGGGGTTGAGCATCAGCTTCCCATACATGAGATCTAAAGTTCAATCACTTACCCCTATATTTTAAAAAAGACAAGAAAAGAAAAGAAAGGATTTCAAAAAATGGTAGGAAGATGCTTTTAAATGTAATGGAAAAAGAAGTTATACACCAGGAGAAAGTATATGAAAAACATAGTTTTTAAAAAGACTTATTATTTAGAATATATAAAATATTTTACATATTAATAAGAAAAATTCAAAAACCAAATTAAAATTGAACCAATGTTTTGAATGTATACTTCATTAAAGAAGATTAAATTTTGCAAATAATACAAGAAAAGATGGTAGACATCATTAGTCATAATGTAAATGAAAATGATACTGCTTCTTGCTACTTGAATGGCTAAAATTAAAGATTGATCATATAAAGTGTTGAGGAAGATATGGAACAGCAAAATATCAATGATTTTTCAGTCCTTAGGTGATATAGGAAGGCTAGAAAGAACTGAAGTTTGGTATTTCCCTTACCCCAAGTAGGTTAAACTCTGGAAATACCCACCTTAGTTTCCCTTGAGGGTAGGCATTTATCAATGATAACAAACTGCTCTGGTTTTATTTCAGAGTGGTCAATTTTCAAGTCCCCTGCTAGAAACATAAGGAGGTTTTTCTTTGAAATTCAGAATAGGAATCATATGGGGCTCCTGGATGTAAGATTCATGAAAGTATGGGGTGCTCCTAAGGCTTGGCCGCCTACAAATTTTGTCTCTCAATCTAGCCCATGCTTGAACTCCAGTGATTCATCAATTACTCTGTAATTTTCCTTCCTGGGACTGACTAAACCTGAGGTTTCTGCTCCAGGTAAATTGTGATCATTTTTTATCTGCCTGTCTCTGCAGTTCTCCAGGAGGGAGTTATCCCTGGGAACCCCCTTCTATGAAGGATCTCTAGTTGATATGCAGTTTTTCAGCTTTTTCTCTTTTGAGACAGTGGAAGTGATGACTATCTGAGGTCTTTATATGTCAGAATGGAAAACAATTCGTCATCATTCAATGTTAGTTATTTACAAACATTTCTAATATTGTTTATTTCTTAAATAATTTATTTAGCAATTAATTTAGAAATTAATATACTTTTAATTTTTAAATATACATAATCATTATTGCTACCTTTTCACCTAATTTTATAGTTATTTACATATACACACATATATATGTATATACACACTCATATATATACGTATTTACACACAGACACAGACACACACACATATCTTGCAGTTTTTTTTTCCATGGAGAACCCTGTTTAACCCATAAAGTGCAGTGGGTTGCCAGGTGAGAAATAGGGAAAATGCATGAATATGAATAAAGGGAAAATCATGTAAAATAAAATAAGCATTAGGAACCTGGCATGGATCCATATGTATAGTTTGCTCTAAACAAAGGGGTAAGATTAATTCTAGTCTGTTACCTTTAGATTCTACTGACACTGTCTCTCTTCCCCAACCCAGGGGGAAAGTAAAACAAACATCAAAAACAAAAGCTAATGCAATAAAAATTGATTAATAATTGTGGATTTTCCTAATTCTAACTATCCTAATACTCACAGTTACCTAGTAACTCAAAAGTGTACATCACTATGGACTTTCAATTGGGTATAATTAAATTTTTAAAAATGTCTTCCAATCTCCATCATAATGGCAACAATTTTGTGTTGCTAAGGAAAATTGTAATGCTCTTTTAAAACTCTCACATCACATTAATGCAATTAGATGATAAAGAAGAATTCAACATTTCTGAAGTATGTATTATATACCATGGTAAAAAAAAAATCATGAATATAGCCTTTGAAAAGAAAATTCTAAGATAGAGGACACATAGAAAAACAATTATCTATAATATTTCATCAGTACCTTACAAAACAGTATTCCTGAACCTTTTATATGATGACCCTAAAGAAATGAATGCCAGAGAAACAAGCCTTAAAGCAGTCTATATGACAACTATAATAGTATTGGCTTTACTTCTTTAATTATAAGTATGTATATTTAGCTGCTGCAAAAAGCACATGGGAGCATTTCCCTCTGGTCCTTCTTGCGTCTTTTAATTTAAAGTGTTCTGAGCAAGGGTTCCCCAAAAGATGCTTTATGATGGCAGATTTGCATAAAAGTCCAAAGCTTTCCACATCACTTTGCTAGTCTGTAGCGCAATCCAGAAATAGAGAAGAACCCCATCTAAAGGACCACCTAGACAAAAAAGAGTAAATTGTTGCCGAAGGATTGAAAATGATGGTTAGTGTTCACGAATTAAAAAAACATTTTGAGACTAAATCATTGTGAACTCAAATGCTTATTTTTTTATATAAAATTTGACCTTACTATTACCAAATTTTCAAGTTAATATTCCTCTGTAATACATTCCTATTAGCTATTTTCAGGAGAGGCCATTCAGTAAATATGGATGAAAATTTGGAACTCATTAAGGTTTTAGCCTGTATTTGTATTTGAGAAAAAGAATTTAATCATAGTGAAAATTCTTTGGGATTTAGAAGCATTCGAAAGACCCAGATTGAGTCTTTCCCTTAGCATTTGTGTAAACTTGGACTTTGGTGGTAATAAACATGTATACATATATACACACACTGATAATGTAAATGTATTCTCCAATAAACTGTTGGAGTAATGATAAACCCCCCTAGGATATACTGAAGATCAATTAATGCTATATGTAAAATATCTAACAAGGTGTCTGGAATATAGTACCTATAACTTATGCTATTTAAATATTTAACTCTAAATCCATCAAAGAATTAAGCATATGAATTTCACTTTCACAATTTTTTCTTTATAATAAGTGTGATAGATAATTAAAGAATCTGAAAAAAAAAGCATATATATTAGCCTTTTTTGGGATTTCATACTATCCATATCCTCTTGTCCACGTAGACATAATTCACATATCTCAACAGCTTTTTCCTTCTTCAGTTTTCTCTTTTTTCTTCTTCAATTTTCTTACTCTTTTCTTTCAATCTTTTTTTATTTCAAAATGTAGAAAGCACATATTTCCTACGATATTTTTCTCTAGGGATTTAATTTGTAAGAGAAGAGGGACATTTGGTTGAGACTGAGGGTTAGTTAGGAAAATGGGTACACTTGAAATTATCCCCAAAACACTGAATTTATTGTATGTGATTATGTGCAGATGCATGAGTGTTTGTGTGTGTGTTTATTTGTGAAAGAATGGAAAAGAGAAGAAGAAAGGAAGAGAGAGGGAGTGATAAAAAGACAAAGAGAGAAAGAAAGAGAGAAAGGGAGGGAGGGAGGAAGGGAGGGTAGAAGGGAGAGGAACAGAGAGAATGGATTTGCGTATAGTTGAGGGAGATTTTAAGGATTAGAATAAGACCAGAAATGAACTGATATGAGGATAGATCCAGGAAAGATTTCAGCATGATTTTGCTTTTTAAGAGCATTTTCAGTAACTAATCTCTAGGTTGTGCTTTTAAGGATCTTTTCCTACTTAGGTGTGTGTTTTCCCAATTGATGAGGAATCATTGTAGGTACAGCAAGATTGGACCCAAATGTTCAGAGATCCTGAGGTTTGCACCAAAATCAGGGAAATATTCTAAATCAAGAGTTTGGCTTTTTAGAGTTTCAGTTCTCTAGGTATTTTAGGATATTTTCTAAAGTTCTACTGCAAATTTATTCCTAGATATATTATGTTCTTTAACTTATTAGATTAATTGATATACAGAGAGGGCAGGTTTTGATATTCTCAATATGTCAATATGTGCTATGTTAAGTTGAATTTTGAGCCCAAAATACTTAACCAATCTCCATGTTTTTCTCATACTTAGTATTTGTCTAGCATAAATAAATCAACTGCCAGATGAATTAATTTATGACTATGATGTAATCACATTTTATTACACAAGTGTTTATCCTCAGAAAAACATTTTCAGGGAGCTGTTCTGAGGGTATGGATTATGTTAGAATCTTAAGCCCTTCTGATATGATGGGCTTCATTTCTTTTGCTCTTGGCAGAAAGTAAATGTATCCAATATCTTTGGTTCCACTTGCCAGTTGGATAAGAAATCTCAACAGAATAAGGTGAATAATGCTAGGAATGTAGAGCTATTAGGATATTCAAAACTGTATGCTCATATTCATGTTCCTTAGACTAGGGATGAGTTCACGCCATCAAAATGTTCCCATACTCTAAAATAAAAATCCAAACAGCAACCCATTGAACATAATAGTTTTTTTGGCAAAAGATGACTTGGATTAGGAGGGCCTTTTGACATGTGCTAAAGGTGATGCTTTCAAATAAGCAGATAATTCTTTCATCTTATTACTTTCAAATAAGCAGATAATTCTTTCATCTTATTACTTCATTCAACATACCAAGAGAGAACACTTACCTTTTTAAAGTTTTTTCTAATAGCATCCTCAAAATATGCTTTTAACATAATTAGGAGAAAGGTGAGGCTTTAATAACGTCCCATAATCGTATATTCAAAGACCTAGCATTTGGTATATCTAATTCCCTATTTCTAGCAAACCAATATCCTTAACAATATCCTTAACTTCAGAAGTCAAGTCACTCAAAATATTAACAGCTAAATTAGGTTATTTCTATGATATGATTAATATCCTTGGTTTTTTTAAATTTCAGGAAAAAATATTTAGTTTCAGTGGAGGTGTAGAATTATATGGTAATTTGGGTCTCCACACAAAATATTAGTAGGATAGAAAAAGGGAGGGAGTTACTTACAATTATGCAAGTAGTTAGTGGAAGAGATGGAGAAACACCTCATTTATTTTGCAAAGATGGAAAATAGCTGGTTCTATTTGGCCTATGGCTAACACAGCATAGCTTCGAGGAGCATGGAATCTGGCATGGGGTAAGATTTCTTATCTTAGATCTGCTACTATATATCTTAATGATGTGGTATAATTAATTGAGCTCTCCTATGCCTCCAGTGCCCCATATATAAAATGAGAATAAGATATTACCTACTTAGGTTTGGGTTTTTATGGGAATTAATACATGTAAAATATTTATAAAATATGAGTATTAAAATATGTTTTATTTGAAAAATCATTTAACATGACAAAACAGTTCTAACTTAAAAACATTTGAAATGATAAAACCTGTAATAAATCTACCTTGACCTGCACTGTTTTTCAATTAATAATTCAAACCAAGTTTAAATGTGCTATTACATGTTTAATGTTCTGTATTATTTCAGATAAATTAAATTTCTATTTTTTACTCTCGACTCACATTACCTCATGGAAAATCAGAACAATGTCTCTGAATTTGTCTTCTTGGGGTTATTGGAGGACAAGCAGATAGAACTACTCTTCTGTTTCTTGTTCCTGCTTTATTTCTTGGTGGTCTTAATGGGGAACTTCATCATCTTACTCACAATTACCTGCAGCCATCTAATTAAACAACCAATGTACTATTTTCTCTGCCAACTATCCCTCATTGACCTCTCCTTCACCTCTGTTGTAATTCCCCGGCTAATCAGAGGCCTAGCGTCAGCGAGAAAAATCATTTCCTATAACAACTGTATGACCCTGTTCTTCATTATGCACTTACTGGCAGCTGTGGGAATATTCATCTTGGTGTCTATGCTTTTGATCACTATGCAGCCATTGTCAGGCCCCTGCACTATATGGTCATCATGAACAGGCAGAGATGTGACATGGTGATTATCATGGCCTGGAGTGTGGGCTTTTGTCACTCTAATGCTCTACTGTCATGGTCCTCAATTTCCGTTTCTGTGGCCCTAATCAATTCAATCACTACATGTGTGATGTGAAGCCTATTTTAAAACTGGTCTGCAAAGTCATACATGTTTATAGTGTCTTAGTTATTATTAATTCAGGGATTTGAGGGCTTTTAATTTTCCCTGTCCTGGTGGCATCTTATATAACCATATTGTACTATCTTATGACACACACCTCTGCAGCATGACACAAAGCTCTGTCAACCTGTAGCTCTCACATAATTGTTGTAATTTTGTTTTTTGTGTCCTGTATCTATATGTATATACTACCTGCTTGCAGTGAGAACAAGGATTAGGAAATCTCTGTGTTTTATACTGTGATTTCCCCTATGCTGAATCCTCATCTCTACACTGAGAAATGTGGAGATAAAAATTGCCTTGCAAAAGTTATGGTCTCAAATGATACTTTGAGAATTAAAGTTAATAAAGTGATATTCATTGTGATTCTGGTGCTGTGTCCCTAGTGTAGCTATTATTCACATCATTGTGGAATGAAATTAAGCTTTCCTTTGGAGTTGGATTAAATAACTTCTAACATTACAAAAGCATAAAGAACATATTACTATTATTCATGTAGGAACCTTCACTTTAAAGGGTCTAAATTATTCCCAGTGTGAACACTTGTATTTGAGGAACACAAGAAGTATCTCTCTAAATGGTATCTTTAATCCTGACACTCCCCTCTTCAGAAGTTTACAAGAAAGGCTAATTTCCTTGGAATAATTTAGGACTCTTATCCTGATAATCAGAAATCTCCTCAAATTGGCTCATGTCCAGTTTAATCATCATAGAGATTACTGCATTGGAAAAACACAATGTTGCAAAATACAATAGATTTTTCTTGTCAAGGATACCTGTGCGATGTTGTTTCTATTGCCTACCTTTTTTCTTTTGTTTTCCTTTCTTTAGATGATTTAAGCAAATATACCACACTCCTCTACATTCTCCAAACAGACTAATCTCTACCTTCCAGGTTTTATTTTCTTCTATCTTCTCTACTTAGGATGCCCCTTCTCCTATATTTGAGGGTCATGACTTATGTATAACTCACGCTAATTCTTATATGATTCAGGAGAATTTTGCATACTCATCGAATGACCAGAATTACAATCATACTATGGAGATATTGTGGGTTTTGTTCCAGACCACTGCAATAAAGCAAATATCATGGAAAAGCAAGTTACACATTTTTTGGTTTCCCAGTATATATAAAATTATGTTTTCACACTACTGTAGTCTATTAACTGTAAGATAAATTTATGTCTGAAAAAATCATGTACATACATTAATTTAAAAAACTTTATTACTGAAAATACTAACTAACGTCTGAGACTCCAGAAATCCTTATCTTTTTACTAGTGTTGGGTCTTGCTTTGATGTTGATGGCTGCTCATTTATCAGGGTGGGGGTACCTGAAGGTTGGTGTGGCTGTGCCAATTTCTTAAAATAAAAGAACTGTGAAGTGTGCTGCAATGATTATCTCTTTCTTTCATCACAGTTTTCTCTGTAGTATGTATGCTGCTTGACAGCATTTTGCCCACAGTAGGATTTTTTTCAAAATTGAAGTCAATATTCTCAAACCCTGTGACTGCTTTGTAAACTGAGTTTACATAATATTCTAAATCCTTTGGTGTCCTTTCAACAATATTCACAATATCTTCACCAGGAGTAGGTTACATCTCAAGAGACCACATTGTTTGCTCTTCCCTAAGAAGCTACTCCTCATCCATTCCATTGATGTATTATCATGAGATTGCAGCCAAAACATTCACATCTTTCAGCTACATTTCTAATACTATTTAACTTCCTATTTTCAGTACATCTGTAGTTACTTTCTCCACTGAAGTCTTGAACCACTCAAGGTCATCCATGAAGATAGGAATCAACTTCTTCCAAACTGTTACTAATGTTGATATTTGACCTTCTCCCATGAATCACAAATGTAATTACTTTCTGAGAATTTTGAATCCTTTCCAGAAGGTTTTCAATTTATTTTGCCCTGATCAACCAGAGGAATAACACTCTGTGCCAGCTAGAGCCCTCCAAAATGCATTTGTTAAATGTAAACACCAGAAAGTTAAAATTACTCCTAATCCAAGGGATGCAAAATGGATGCTGTATTTGCAGACATGAAAACAAAATTAATCTCATTGTAAATCCCCAAGAGAGCTACTGGATGACCAATTGCATTGCCAATAAGCAGTAACATTTAAAAGGATTCTTCATTCTGAACAGTATATCTCATTAATGGGGTTAAAATATTACATCATGTTATAAACAGTTGTGCTGTCACCCAGGCTTTGTTTTTCCAATTACAGAGGTAGAGTAGATTTAACTTAATTCTTAATGGCCCTTGTATTTAGAGAATGGTAAATGAATATTGGTTTAATCTTAAAGTCACCAGGTGCATTAGCCCTTAACAAGAGTATCAAACTGTCCTTTGAAGTTTTGAAGCCAAGCAGTGACTATTCTCTATCCATCAAAGTCCTCCATGATATTTTCTTCCAATAAAATGCTGCTTCATCTTGTACTTTTTATGTTATGGACATGGCTTCTTTCCTTAAATCTCATGACCTATATCTGCTAGCTTCAAACTATTTTTCTGCAGCTTCCTCACCTCTGTCAGCCTTAATAGAATTTAAGAAAGTTAGGGCCTTTCTATGGACTAAGCTTCAGTTTCAGGGAATGTTGTGGTTGCTTTGATCTTCTATTCAGAACATTAAAATTTTCTTTATATCAGCAATAAGACTGGTTTACTTTCTTATCATTCATATGTTCACTGGAATAGCACTGTTAATGTCTATCAAGAATGTTTCCTTTGCATTCACAACTTGCTAACTCTTTGGTATAAGATTTTGTCCTATCTCAGCTTTCACTCTGCCTTCCTTAGTAAGCTTAATCATTTCTAGATTTTTATTAAAGTGAGAGACATGTAGCTCTTCTTTTCACTAGAACACATAGTGGCCAATATAGGTTTATTAATTCATCTACTTTCAATATTGTTGTGTCTCAGGGAATAGTGAGTATCTAGGAGAGGGAGAGAGATGGGAATGCAATTGATGGTTGGTGGAGCAGTTACAAGACATAAAACATTTTTCAGTTAAGTTCACTATTTAACATGGGAGACTCTGAATTTTGAGGAGAGTACAGGAAAAGACATATCCCATCAGAAAGAAAGCTTTGTGGCAAATATTTAATATTTTATTATAATTAGTTTTGGTTTGTTTTTAAAGGTCCCACACAATTTAATGTTTGAAAATATGATGAAACTATTTATTAGGCCCAGACCCAAAATCTCATGAATTGAAATTATCTATTTGCTAGTAGTTCTTTCTAGCATTCAATTTCCAACCTGTAACCCAATGCCTGGTGCTGAAAAAAATGACAAATCCATGTACGATGAATTTGATTAATTGACTTACTAAGTATATGAGTATAAGCATAGGAAATTTAAGAACTATTTTAGGTCATAAACATGTAATTTACAAAATTCTATCAATTAATATATTTTTTAAAAAATTTAAAGTACGCCATAATAATTTTTTACAAGAATACCATAACTTAGCTTGAAAGCACTCTTATTACACAAGCATATTATTTAAACTGCAACATGGTCAGAAATCACCAGGCTGACAGAAGCTTAGAAGTCATATATCAAAGTAAGTCAGGAGGTCATTCTGGTGGATAAACTTATGCAAGCCTCATCAGGATCTCATTGACTACCACAGTAAACAGTGCCTCAAATAGTGGGGCTCCTGAGGGCTCTAGAGACATCCAGAATGTATAAGCAGGACAGACAGCTCAGGAATTCAGCTCCATGTTAATGGGCCTTACATTGGAATTTATGCTCCCCAGTGTAACAGAATTAAACTCATTTACAGGTTCCCTACACATGGCTGTTCTGACACATTTATTTGAACCTATATTTAGCACTATCCTTGATAAATATATGTCCCAGAGACTTAAATCTTTGGTCCATCCATGTACCAGTTGAGCCCTGAATTTCAGCAAGTTGCAACACTTACTCTTAAATTCATTGGACTTGCCCAGGACAACTAACAAGAAGATGATGGACAACACCAATCCCAAGGAACAGAGAGAATCTGTAACTTCAAGCAAGATAGCTCCATCCATCTGCCCCATCGAATCTAAGCTTCTACTCAAAGAGAAGCAGAGCAGGCATTAACATGCCAAAATTCTCAAGATTGGGTAATGAACAATGGACTAAAATAAAGATTATTATTCTACTATAGATTTATTATTCTAGCAATGGAAGAACTCTCATCATTGGAAAAAGTGCAGTGGCCCCAGAGGTTCTGAGGGATGGGACCTAGTTCTCTGCCCATTATTGATTTCTGGCTTCATTCCCTTGTGGTCAGAGAAAGTGCTTTGTATAATTTCAAACTTTATAAATTCTTTGAGACTTTTTCTATGAACTAACATATAATTTATCCTGAAGAATGATCCATGAGTGTTCGAGAAGAGGGTATACCCTGCTGTTTGAAGGTGCAATGTTATGTATGTATCATTAAGTGTAGTTTTTTTAACATATTATTCATGAGCTCTGTCTCTTTATTGATCCCCTGTCTAGATATTCTGTCTATTGCTGAAAGTGGTGTATTCAAGAACCTTACTATGACTGTAAAATTTTCTATTTCTTCCTTCAATTTTGCCAGTGTTTGTTTCATTTATTTCAGGACATATCAGTAAGTTGCATAAATATTTATGACTGGTCTTTCTTCTTGTTAGATCGCCCCTTTTATTGGACTATAGAGTCCTTCCTAGTCTCTTAAAATAATTTTACATTTAAAGTCTATTTTAATCAATAATAGTATATCTACCCCAGGACTTTTTTGGTTACTCTTTGTGCAGAGAAATCATTTTCCAAATTTCACTTGAAACTATTTGTGTCCTTTGGTCTAATGTGAATCACTTGTGCATAGCATATAGATCATATTTCTATCCATTCTGCCAATCTATATCTTAATTGTGGCCTTTAATCCATTAACAATCAATGTCATCACTGTAAACTCAGTAATTACTTTCAGCCATTATAACTTTAGGCTTATATATGTTATATCTTATTTTTGCTTCCTTTTTGACACTTTTAGTTATATTTTATAATAATCTTCCTTTCTAAACTCTAGACAAAAACTCCTCCTCCAGTCTTTTCTTTCCAACCTGCAGATATAACTTTAGTATTTTTTAAAGGCAGGTTTCTTGTTGACCAATATTCTTAATTTCTATTTATGAATATTTCTATCTCTACCTCACTTTTGAAGGATAATTTTGTTGGATACAGAATATTGGCTTTTTTTTTTTTTTTGTCTCTTTCAACACCATAACTATGCCATACCTCTGCCTTTTTGTTTCCATGGTTTCAGATGAGAAATCAGCACTTAATCTTATTGAGCATCCTCTATATGTGATGTATCTCATTTCTCTTCCTGCTTTCAGGATTCTCTCTTTATCTTTGTCCTCTGACAATCTTATTAGTATGTGTCTTAGAATATATCTGTTAGTATTTATTCTGTTTTGAGTAAGATGCCCTTTGTGAACATGTACATACATGTCCCTCATAAAAATTGGAAAAATTTCAGCCATTATTTCTTCAAACACTTCCTCTACACCCTTGCACTTCTAGTCTCACTCTGAGATACCCATAATATGTATGCTTGAGCTTTTTAAATTTTTATTCAATTCCATGAATCTCTGCTCATTTTCCCATGTTTTCCTACATCTGTTCTCTCTGTGCATTTGCTTATATGCTGTCTTCTAATTCACTGATTCTTTACTCTTTCTGTTTGTATCTGCTTTTGTGTGATTCTACTGTATTTTTAATTTCTTTTATTGTAGCTTTCATTAACATAAGATTTCTTTTTTAATATATGTTTTCAATTTCTTCTATATGCTCACCAATTCTTCGCAATATCATTTATGTTTTCCTTCATCTCTTTTTTAGAAGATTTCTGTGGAAATCCTTGATTAGTTTTTCAAAATACTATATCTCCTGTGGCTGTTTAGGTTGTTACTTTGGCTGTGCCATACCTTCTATTTCTTAGTATGGCTTGGCATTTTTTTTAATATCAAGCATCTGTTCATCTTGGTGTGTTTACTCCATTGGATAGTTTCTTCTTGCCTAGGGTTTTATTTTTATTTGTCTTTATATTAAGGTTCTTCTTTGACACTTAGTTCCAATTATTCTAAAGCTGAAATTTGCCTGTCTCTAAATGAATAAAATAAAGGGAAAAAAAAGATAAGAGAGGAAAAAAGGAAATGAAACGGGGAAAAAAGAAGAAAAGGAAGAGAAAAAAGAAAGAAAAAATAAGGAAGGAAGGAAGAAAGGAAGGAAGGAAGGAAGGAAGGAAGGAAGGAAGGAAGGAAGGAAGGAAGGAAGGAAGGAAGGAGGAAAATTGCAGGTAACACTCTTAGGCAACTAATGTCCAGCTAGAATTCTCCTTGTCAGCTGCATATGCCCACCTATTGCTCCATAGCCCTGGTGCTTCCTGAGTACCTGGAAAAGGAGAGAGAGAAAAAAAAACCTGGACTTCCCTTTCTAGCCACTGGTGTCTCATTAATTTCCTTCTTGCGGACCGTCTGCACCTGCCTTTTTCTCTTTGGTGTCCTCACTCCATGGGTGTCTTAAAAAGGAAAGAAATAAAATACATAAACAATATCCCTGGACTTCCTTCTCAGGCCACAGGCATCCAGCTAGGCTCCTACATGCTATCTGCCCACACTGGTCACCTTGTGATCTTACCACTCATGTGGTGCTTAACTAGGCAACCCCCTCATTGGCTATCCACTCTTCTCCAGAACCATGAGAGTTCTCCTATGCTTAATAAGCTTACCAGTCTTCCCACTGCTTGTAGATGATGAGTGTAGCCTGCTGCCCCCTACTCCCTCATCTTGGATCTAACTCAACTGTTTTTCAGATATCACTTGTAATACCTACAAAATTAATTCCTAGATTCAATATTATCTTCCCCCTAAAACACCAACTGGCTTTTCTTTTAAGAATTTTCAAACTAATTATAATATTTTTATTGAAATATAAAGCATCTGGGTCATCCCACAGAAATTTATTAGAGAATGAATTTGAAAAATTACACTTTTTGATTTCAAGGTATTGTATAAACCAACAGTAATAAAATAATTCTGGTAATTCATAAAGATAGACAACTAAAACAGTCAAAACTTCTGAAGAGTTTACAATTAGGTCTACACATACATGATCTACTAAATCTAAGTGAAGGACTGTAAGTAATTCCTTGGGAAATGATAGTGTTTTCAACAAATGTTGATGGAAAAATTGGGCATACATACACACAACAAATTAACATTGACCTGTACCTCACACATTATATGTACATTAATTCAAAATGGATCATAGATTTCTACATAAAATATAAAATATGAAGTATTTAGATTGAAATGTAGAAGAAAATCATTAGGCTCTTGGATTAGACAAAGATATGTTAGAGACAATACAAAAATATAATCCAGAAAAGAAAAGTCATGATAAATTAATTTTTAAAAGGTGAACAATTTTGCTACAAGACTGAGATTGTAAATAGAAGGAAAAAAATAAATTATGCCCTAAGAGAATATATTTGAAAACCATATAGTCATTACAGCACTACAATTTAGAATATATAAACAGGTATTGCGTATGAATAAGAAAAAAATTGAACTGCCCAATAAAAATGAGCACAATAAAAAATTATACAACCCAAGTAAAAATGAACCAATGTTTTGAACAGAAAATTCAACAAGGGTGAAATAACTTAAGAAATAATACATGAAAAGATGCTAGACATCATTAGTCATGTAAACACAAATACTATTTGAATGTCTAGAATTAAAGATTGACCACAGAAAGTGTTGCTATGGAGATGTAACAACACAAATCTTATATTTCCATTCCTCCAATCAGGTTAATCTGGAAAAACCCTCTCTGGTTAGGCTGTGGTAAAATAGGGCAGGAAATTGTTAATAAGAATGCTTTTGTTTTAGTTCAAAATTGTCACTTTTCCCCTCCACTACTGGAAGCATACATGTATTGTTCTCTGAAATTCAATGTGGAAATCAGATTGTAGATAAGACTCAAGTAATGTGGGTGCCCCTAAGATTTAACCCCAGGAAATTTTGTCTTTCAAGCGAGCCCATGCTTGGATGCCAATAATTCCTCATTACCCCTCCCCCCTTTTTTGATTTCTAAAGATTCTTAATTTTTTTAAAATATATTTTTTATTTTAAAAAATATACTTAGATTATATAAATGGTACATAAAAATATAGGGGATTCCCATATTCCCCACTCCCTACATCTCCCACATTTTCCCACATCAACAACATCCTTCATTAGTTGGGTACCTTTGTTACAATTGATGAAAACATTATGGAGCATGCCAATAACAGTGGATTTAGTTTTCATTGTAGGTTACATTCGCTCCCACAAAATCTTGTAGGTTATGGCAAGATGTGTAATGTCTTATATTTGTCATTGTAATGTCATTCAAGACAATTCCCAAGTCCCAAAAAAGCCCCAATATTACATCTGATTTTCTCTCTCCCTGGCGTTAGAACCTCCAGTGCCCACTGCCTCCATATCAATGATATAACCACTTCCATTGCTAGAATCACAATAAGTGTAAAGTAGAATACCTATGAGTCTACCTTAATCCATAGTACATTCCCCAGGCTTGCCCCAGCTCCTGCGGTTTCTGTGCTAGGAAAGTGATTGCTTGTATCTCCCCATCTCTTCAGTTTTTGATGAAATACTTTTCCATGGAACCTCAATTGTCTAAGAGGTCTAAGATTTGTTATATTCAGTTTTTCATAATTTTTTCTTGTTTCGAGGCTGAGAGTGAAGACTATCCAAGCTATTTTGATATCAGAACTGAAAGCAGGTCATTATCATTCAATTAAAGATCTTTAAATTTTTTCTAAGTTTGTTTAGTCTTTAAAAACATTTAGCAATGTATCCTTTAAATTTCCAAATATATACAAAATTATTGTGAATCCTACCTTAAATTCACAGTTCTGTACAATGTCTCTCCTTTAAAGTTTATTGAGGCTTTTTTTTAACACTCTAATAAGTATTTTACAAATATTTTATCTCTGTATGTAGGAATACGTATTCCTTAATTGCTGGATGTATAATTGTATATTTTTCTAAATGTGACTGCAGTTTTGAATTGTGTTATTTTATCTTTTATTTCTTACTATTGTTTTCTTTATGAATAATGATAAATGAGTTTTAATGTTGCACTGGAAAGGTGAATGTATCTGTTTTTCCTGATTTTGCTGTGAATATATTGAGGAATTATTATTAAGCAGTTGTGTCAGTCTGGGTCTTAGAGCAAACAGGACAGATTAAGGTGCCACAATTGAATGAGAGTATAAAAGAAGAGATTATTTTCAAAGATGTGTACATTAGCAAGAACACCACAAGGATGTGCAGTACCTGGGGATATAGTAAGTGTTGAAAACTGATATGTGTTAAATAGTGTGTGATATGTCAGGTGTCAATTTGGCTAGTTTAGGATGTCCAGTTGTTTGCACAAACACTGACCAGATTTTTTTTACTGTGAGTGTATTTTATAGATTTAAATCATTAATAAGTTGATTTCATATATAGCTGATTACATCTTCAAGCAACAAATGATATTTCCTTCAGTAATGAGAGAAGACTCACCCAGATGAATCTTCTTTAAATGCCTTAAAGAAAGGACATCTGAATTCAACAGTCAGAAAGAATTTCTTCCTCTTCTGCAGCCAGGTTCTACTAGAGAATTCAACAAAATCTTCATCAGAGTTCTCAAGTTGTGGCCCAACCAATGGAATTTTATTTGCCAATCCAGAATTTGTACAGCCCCCGCAGCACTGCTTATTACATGGAAGCCAAGCACCGTGATCACACCCACACATACACCTGCATGCCTGCACACCCTCACACACATGGCTGCACACAAATGTGCACACACCCCACAACATACCCAAGATTGCTCACACTACCAATGTTCCATGGTGGCACTTCAATACAATGATGATGGAGACGATCGGTCCAGACGTGTTGCCAGTCATCACCTCGCACCTCCTATCATTTTCCCTCAGGACACGTGTGCTTGCTGACAGAGGTCTCTGGTTTGCCCCTCCAGAAAAAAGAAAAACAAAACAAAACTGCAGAGCTATCTGCCCTGACATAAGACCTGGATGTCTCCAGAGCTCTCAGGAGCCCAACTATTTGGGGGTGATATCTGCTTTGGAATTCTATGAGGTCTTACTGAGATGTGTGCAAGCATTACCTCTGGGATGACTTCCCAAATAATTTTGAAGTCACCTAACCATATAAATTCATTTGTCTTTAACTTTTGCCCCTTTTATTCAAAGTCATTTTCCAATCACATTGCTAGTTGGTGCTGGTAGCAATCCCTTGGTGCCAGGGAGGCTCATCCCCGGGAGTCATGTCCCATGCTGGGAGTAAGGTAATGCATTCATATGCTGAGTTTGGCTTAGAGAGAGGCCACATTTGAGCAACAAGGAGGCTCTCAGGAGGCAAAACTTAGGCACCCCATAATAAAAGGCTAAGTTTCAATTTCAAGAGCAAAAACTCATAAGGGTAGTCATCAATATCAAGGGCCCATCACTGGATCATGCTCCTTCACCAGTCACTGCACCTGCATTTGGGAGACTGTTGCTGCTCTCCTAGAGAATGTGGCAGAGCTCTCCAGGATGGGGATTCAATATTCTCTTATTTATTGAATGATTTCCACCCACTGAGACAATATCCTCTGAACATTTGTACATTTTTATATACCTTATATTTATGCTCAGGTGAACTTCCTCCAATGCATCCCTCATCTGTGACACCCCACACCAATGATCCTCCTCCCCCCAAGTTGAAACCCTTCGGGGATCCAATGCTTCTTCAAAGATGGAGCAGATATAATAGCTAAAACAATTAATAGGAAAATGAAATAATAATGATAAGTGTAAATGTAAGCAATAAAATACAAATTTTTAAAAAAAATAAAAATTAAATTAAATTAAAAGATTGTGAATATTAAAAAAATGAAAAATATTTTTAAAATTTTTTCACAATTTCCCTTTCATCACTGCAATATCTGGTGTCCAGTCTGTTTCGTGGCACCTACGCCCTCTCATTTCCTAGTGTCTCACTATTTTTCATTTTGTTTTCAAAGAAGTGTTAGGTCACTGCAAAGTCACACACAGAATACAGGAGATTCCCATATATCCAATATCCTGCCATTTCTTGCCCCCATATAAATACCATTTTATAAGTAGATGGTAGCATTTTTATAACTGATATACATATAGTGAAACATAGCTACTAAACATTGTCAGTGGTTTACACTATGGTTTACATTTTAGACCATAAACTTTTATAAATTTTACTGATATTTACCATGTTCTGTGTCCATTACTGTATGTTAATGAAGAACATGTCCTCTGACCACTAAATACCCCCTATTTGATCTATACTATTCCTCCCACCCCATTCCCCCAAGGCCCATGATGACCCCCTGGCTTTACTCATTGGATGACAAGATTCATAGTTATAAGCAACAAGAGTTCTTGACACACTGGTTTGTCCTCCCCTATTAGGAACCACCATTGCTCTTGAGAGACTCCCTCTTGTATGAACAAAACTTCTGAACAAATCAGTCCTCCCAAATATGGGAGTTCAACACCTTCCTGGTCATTACGTCGGTCTCCACCCACTGATACAACACATTATGACAGAATGAACCCTCACACACTCCCTAGAAGCCTGTGTGCTGTCCCAAATGCCCCCCCAAACAACACCCTAAGCCAGTGACCCTTACTTGTCATAGTGCCATAACAGCATTCCCACCTCTGTCCTTTCAGCCACATACTCCAAATCCCCAGTGTTCACCTGGTCCTTCTCCCAACCCTCCCCACCAGTATCCTGGACATTAGAAGGCGAATTAGAACTCACCCTTCCCAATCTACGTACCTGTCAACCCTGCACCACCCAGCCCAATAATATCACTACCTTCCTTTCTTATACCTTCAATATGCAACTACACTGTATCACTTTACCATAGATTACATCCATATGTGTGATGGCTCACAACCTTCTTTTGTCTTTCTATTTCTTGTAAACCTATCTTATAAAAAATAGCTCTCTGAGACTGTTATTTCCTTCATTCATATCAGTGAGATCATGTACTGTTCATTCTTCAATGCCTGGCTTGCTTCAATCAACATAAGGTCTTCAAGATTCATTCATGTTATCCTGTGTGTTATCACTTTATTACTTCTTACACCTGAGTAATATTCCATTGTATGTATTTATCACATTTTCTTTATCCATTCATCTGTTGATGGGCACCTGGGTTGATTCCAACTTTTGACAATGGTGAACAAAGCCACTTTGAACAATGGTGTGCATATATCTATTCATGTCTTTGCTTTCAACTCTCAGGATATATACCCAGGAGTGGAATAGCTGCATCATAAAGAAGTTCTACAGTTAGTTTTCTGAGGAACCACGAAACTGTCCTCCATAGTGGCTGGACCATTCTAAAATCCCACCAGCAGTGAATGAGTGTTCCCATTCCTCTACATCCTCTCCAACATTTATAGTCTTCATTTTTTAATAGCTGCCATTCTAATGGGTGGAAGATGGCATCTCCTTGTAGTTTTGATTTGCACATCTAATAGCTTGCAATGTCAAGCATCTTTTCATGTGCTTTTTAGCTATTTGTATTTCTTCCTTGGAGAGGTGTCATTCTAGGCCACTTGATCATTTTTTTTTTTAAAGATTCATTTACTTTTTTATCCGTTTTTACCCTCTCCCTCCCTGTTTTTTCTTTTTTTGTGTTCATTTGCTAGGCAATTCTCTATATCTGTTTCCTGCCCTCTCTTCTCTTCTTTCTCCTGCTGTCTTCACTGGGATTTGATCCTGAGAACCTCCGATGTAAGAGAGAGTCATCCTACAGGCTGCGCCACATTAGTTCCTGGTTTCTCAGTGTGTTTTGTCTTGGATCTCCCTTGTGTCACTCTCCTGTAATGTCATCATCTTGCTGCATGGCTTGGCGGAACCTGACAGTGCATATGCACAGAGGGCCTGATGGCTCACCAACTCGCGGAGACTAGTGGCACACCCACTTGTGGGACCTAGTGGCCCACATGCCTTCTATATTTTTCTTTATTTTTACCAGGAGGTCCTGGGGATCAAACCCAGGTCCCTGCATATGGAGACGGACACCCAACCATTTGAACCACATCTGCCCCCCATTTGACCATTTTTTAAGTGGTTTGTTTGTCTTTTTATTTTTGAGGTGTAGGGTTTCTTTATATAGGCAGGATATTAGGATCCTATCTGATATATGGTTGCCAAATATTTTATCCCATTGTGTAGGCTCCCTTTTTACTTTCTTGGTAATGTCCTTTGAGGTGCAATAGTTTTTAATTTTGAGAAGATCCCATTTATCTATTTTTTTCTCTTTTGATGCTCATGCTTTGGGTTGAAGTTCATGAAATCCTTTCTTATTACAAGGTCCTGTAGATGCTTCTCTATATTATCTTCCAAGGTCTTCATGGTCTTGGCACTTATATTTAAATCTTTGAACCATCTTGAGTTGATTTTTGTATAAGGTATGAGATGACGTTCCTCTTTCATTCTTTTGGATATGGATATCCACTTCTCCAAGCACCATTTGTTGAAGAGGCCATTTTCTCCCAATTGAGTGTGCTTGGAGGCATTGTTGATTTTCAGATGACTGTATATGCAAGGATCTATATCGGAACTCTCAATTCAGTTCCGTTGGTCAGTATGTCTATCCTTGTGCCAATACCATGCAGTTTTGAACACTGTAGCTTTGTAGTATGTTTTAAAGTCAGGTAGTGTGAAACCTCCAAATTAGTTTTTCTTTTTTACTATGCCTTTGGCAATTCAGGGCCTCTTACCCATTCAAATAAATTTTGTACTTAGTTTCCAATTTATGAAATAATACAGTGTTCATCTTTTTTGGGATTTCATTAAATCTGTAGATTAGTTTGGGTAGGATAGACACCTTGATGATCTTTAGACTTCCTGTCCTTGAACAGGGAATATTCTTCCATTTATTTAAGTCTTCTTTGATTTTCTTTAACAGAGTTGTGTAGTTTTCTGTATATGAGTCCTTTACATCTTTAGATAAATTTATTCTTAGGTATTTCAATCTTTTAGTTATTATTGTAAATGGTATATTTTTCTTGATTTCCTCCTCAGATTTCTTGTTATGGATGTACACAAATGCTACTGATTTTTTAGCATTGATCTTATACCCTAAGACTTTAATGAACTCTTTCATAAGTTCTAGAAGCTTTGTCATAGATTTCTCAGGATTTTCTATGTATAGGATCATGTTGTTTGCAAATAGGGAATTTTTTACTTCTTCCTATCTAATTTAGATGTCTTTAATATGCTTTTCCTGCCTCAGTGCATGAGCAAGTACTTGTATGACTATGTTAAATAGAAGCAGGGACAGTGGTTATCCTTGTCTTGTTTCCGATCTTAGAGGGAAAGCTTTACGGATTTCACCCTTAAAGATGATTTTAGCTGTGTGTTTTACATATATACCCTTTATCATGTTCAGAAAGTTTCTTTCTATTCCTGTCTTTTGAAGTGTTTTTATCAGAAAATGGTGTAGTATTTTGTCAAATACTTTTTCTGCATCTATGGAGATGATCATGTAATTTTTTTTCAATCTGCTTATGTGGTGTATTACATTGACTGATTTTCTTATGTTGAACCATCCTTGTGTACCCAGAATGAAACCCACTTGGTCATGGTGTATAATTCCTTTGGCATGTTTTTGAATGTGATTAGCAAGTATTTTGTTAAGGATTTTAGTATGTGGATTCATTAGAGATTGGTCTTTAATTTTGCTTTCTTGTGGCATCTTTCTTTGGCTTTGGTATTAGAATAATGGTGGCATCATAGACTTAGTAAGGCAATTTTCCTTCTACTTCTATTTTTTTAAGCAGGATTGGTGTTAGCTCCTTCCAGTATGTATGGTAGAATTAGCCTGTGAAGCTGTCTTGTCCTGGACTCTTCTTAGATGTGAAGTTTTTGATGATTGAGTCTATTTCTTTATTTGTAATTGGACTGTTGAGTTCATCAATTTTTTCTTTCATCTATTTAGGCTGCTTGTGAGTTTCTAGGAATTTGTCCATTTCCTCTAAATCAACATTCTTGTGTATTTGCATGTGCTTTCTATTTTTCTTTGTTACTTTGATTAAGGGTTTGTAAATTTTATTGATCTTCTTGAAGAAACAGCTTTTGGTTATGTTTATTTTTTAATAGTGCTTTCTTATTTTCTCTTTCATATAGTTCTGCTCTAATCTTTGCTATTTCTTTCTCTCTACTTCCTTTGGGGTTAGTTTGTTGTTGTTTTTCAAATTCTTATGAATTTCCCTCTCAGTACAGCTTTGTCTGCATCCCATATGCTTTGATATATTTTGTTGTCATTTTCATTCATTTCAAGCTAGTTACTGATTTGTTTTGAAATTTCCTCCTTGACCCACTGTTTGTTTAAGAGTGTCTTCTTTAACTTCCATCTTTTTATACTCTGGTTCTCTGGAACTAATTGATTTTCAAATTCTTTCCATTGTGGTCAGAGAAATTACTTTGTATATTCTCAATTTTTCTGAATTCATTGAGAGTTGTTATGTGGCCTGTCATGTGGTCTATCGTGGAGTATGAACTATGTGCATTTGAGAAGAATGTAAATCCCGCTGTATTTGGTTGTAATGTTCTGTATATAGCTATTAGGTACAAATCCTCTAATGTATTTTGCAAGGTCTTTGTTTCTTTATTGATTCTCTGTTGAGATGTTCTGTCTAATGGTGATAATGGTGTATTAAAGTCCCCCACTATAATTGTAGAGGCATTTATTTCTCCACTTAGGCTTTCCAGTTTTTGCCTCATGTATTTTGAGGCACCCTGATTAGGTGCATAAATGTTTATGATTGTAAACATTGTAAAAGTTTACCACTCTTACTAATATTTAGTGTCTGTCTTTGTCTCTTGCTTTTAAAGTCTATTTTGTCCAATATAAGTTTAGCTACTCTGTCCCTTTTTGGTTGATGTTTTCTTGTAAGATTTCTTTCTAGCCTTTCAATTTCAGTCTCCTTGAATCCCTGAGTCCAAGGTGGGTTTCTTGTAGACAATATGTAGATGGGTCATATTTTGTTATCCACTCTGCCAATCTGTGCCTCTTGACTGGTAAGTTGAATCCATTAATTCTCCGTGTTTTTGCTCTCAGGTAATTTTTTACATCAGCTATATTTTCTTTGGGTTTATTTATGTCATATTGTTTCAATTTATCCTTTTGTCTTTTTAGTTGTTCTTACACTCTCCTCCAACTCTCTCTATCCTGTTCTTTCCTTTAAACCAGTAGAACTTCCTTTAGTGTTTCTTGAAGGGCAGGTTTCTTATTAGCATACTCTCTTAATTTCTGTTTGTCTCTGACTATTTTGTCCTCTCCAACATTTTTGAATGCCAGATTTGCTGTATAGAGAATTCATGGCTGGAAGGTTTTTTCTCTGAGTACCTTGTCTATGTCATACCACTGTTTTCTTGCCTCCATGGTTTCACATGAGAAATCAGCACTTATACTTATTGAGCTGCCTTTGTATGTGATGGTTTTCTTTTCTCTTGTTGCCTTGGTATTTTTTCTTTGTCTTGAGCACTGGCATTTTGACAAGTATATGTCTTGTAGTAGGCCTGTTAGAATTTATGTTGTTTGGGGTGCACTGTGCTTCCTGGACTTGTACATCCATCTCCCTCAACAGGGTTGGGAAGCTTTCAGCCATTATTTCCTTCAACACTCCCTCTCTTCTCTTTTCCTTCTCCTCTCCCTCCAGGATGCTTATAATGCATATGTTTGTGCATTTTTTTTGTTGTTTAAATCCCTAAGTCTCTGCTGGATTTTTTCTATCTTTTTATCTATCTGTTCTACTATCTGTTTGATTTCAGACATACTGTCTTGCACATCAGTAATTCTTTTTTCTGCCTGTTCAAATCTGCTGTTATGTGATTCCAATGTTTCCTTCACTTCTTGGATTGTGCCATTCATCATCATCATATTCATCTTCTTCTTATATATGTTTACAACTTCTTCAGTATGTTCTCTCAGTGTCTTCTTAATATCCTTTATCTCTTTCATCACTTCATTAAGTTGGTCCATGATATTTGTTTAGACAACTTGGATTATTTGTTGAATTTTCTGCATCTCTTCCTGGTTTTCAGTTTGTTCATTAGACTGGTCCTTGTCTTCCTGTTTCTTAGTATGGTTTGTAATTTTTTATTGCCCTCTGGTCATCATTTATCTTGAAGGGTTTATTCAGTTGATTGGCTTCTATCTTTGCTCTAGAGTTGTGTTTAACTGCTGGTTTTGTGTGTGTGTTAAGTTTTCCTTTTGACACTTTGCTCTTCTGTTCTATTTCCTTGCTTTTTCTATGTTCCCTTGAAGGAAAAAGATTAGGGCTAGGGAAATTGAAAGAGGTAAGAAAGAATAAAGGATAATGGTAATAAAAATAAAAGTCAGAAAAGGAGCCATAGAAGACTTAGTATAATGAATATTTAACTCATGTAAATTGTGTAGAATAATAGGAATAAAAAAAAGTGGGATACCTACAATGAAATGAGAAACTGATTAGAGAAAAATATATAGAATGATTTAAAAGGCCAGAATGACAAGGAGAGAGCAAAAGAGAATAGAGGGACAGAAAGAAAAAAGTTATTTAAAAAAAATGAAACAGAATAGACAAGATAGAAATTGAAACTAGTAAAGTTGAGGACTACTAAAAAATGTTGGAATGTAAGAACCACAACAGAAAGCAGAAGATAGAATGATGAAGGAAGGGAAAGAGACAGCATTGGTAGACAAAATCAGTATACACAGAACACTGGAAATCAAGGAATAAGAAGCACACTAAAGAAGAAACAAGTGAGAAGCACTTAATTTTTAAAAAAGGGGGGGAGAAAAACAAAAATCAAAACAAAA